>CAJQUN010000826.1:0-178618 GCA_907163345.1 Haberlea rhodopensis | reverse complement strand
GGGTGGAGGATAAAAAAAAGTCCTGAAAACGATTTTCAGCAAGAAAATAGAACCTCAAATGATTGGTATACATCATTTTCCAATATCGTCAACTTGCTGCCTTCTAAATCCCACACCCCATATAATTCACTTTGCTGCATATTCCTCCAAGGGAGTTGAATAAACAACAATGAGATGCACAAAAAAAGGTGGAAAAAGAATCTCATCATTCCCTTTATTTACTTTTATATCAGTTCAAGTTATTCCAAAGATTAATGGTCCCATTTTTTTTGATAATTTATAATATACTATAAAGTTATTATAATTTATTTTAAAAGAGAAGTGGCACATGCATGTAATAGTGTTACATACGCTAACTAATTCTGTTTTTACCCTTTGCTATATATTTTGATAGTGATTAGGAGCAAGACTACATGAACTAGTGTTGCTCAAAGTTGCTTCTCTTCAGGTTTGAGTCGGGTTTGTTTGGATCCGAGATCTTATTCATTAAGATTATAAAGGATACCCGCTTCGACTCATTTAAATCTAAATTCAGTCCTGCCCTGACCGATTTTTAAAGTTAACGAGTTCGATATATTCAACTTTATATTTATAATATTCTTTTAATGACAATTAGAAGTAAGAATACATTAACCCATGTTGCTCAAAGTTGCTTTTGGCTTTTCTTTTCTATCCATCACATATATACTATAACACTTTATTCCTTACCATAAATACTACAAGACAGATTGGAATAACCAGATTCTTGCATGTACCAAGACATAACCACTTCACTTTAGTTTGTAAATTAAGGGTTTAAACTTGTGGATTATGTTGGGATAGTAAAATAAGAGAGATCTGGAATCGAAATTTTTGGTGTGCTTTAGCGATGAAAAGTTGCTTAATAGAACATGGCTTTTAGAATTGGTTTGTAATCGTTTCTACGGTTTGGTTTTAGAAAAAAACTATATATGCAGGTAGCGGAGGTAGCGGTCTGTCAATCCTTCCGCCACAATATAGGCTGTTTTAATTAGAAAAAGAATTGCAGAAGCGTTTAATTAGAGTTGCTCATTCAAAAAAATCAGCATTAAAAATTTTCAAATATCTTCTTTCAACATAATCTCATCTTTGAATTTCTTGCCTTTCTTCTTTTAATTAAGGTGCTTATAATTTAACTTTTGGAGTACTAAACTGAATCTTTATTTGAATGAATCATATAAAATATTGAAAAAGAGATAGCTGAAATATCGAGCATAATTTAAAACGGTTAAATATGGTAAAGAAATTAATTAATATGATTTTTATATAATTGCTTTTACTTTATTTTTTTAAAATTCCTAAGTTAGATTATAATAATTGAAGAATTTTTGCAAACTTGATTACGGTGAAATATTTATGATAAAATATTTAAAACTTTGATTTTGTACCTTATTGCAGCTCCTATTTTTAGGAAATTTATTTTAAAATCATATTTTTTATAATATATAAAAAATAGGTATATGTAAGGACCTTCATGCCCTTAACCCTCTATTAGTGTATTAACCCATGTATTTAGTGCATACAATCATGTAATCAGGGGAAAAGACGACATGCAACCATGGCATAAAATACCATCTATAAAATTTCTTGCATCCTTTCATTAATATCCAGCTTTTCCCAACCATATCCATATACATATCATGTACCCTTATAATACACTAACATGTTATCAGTTCATTTAGCAATTCAATAAATAAAATTGCATGCGACCAATAAATGAAAAGAGACAGGCCCATGCCCTTTATACAACCTATATACACATATAACAGTGCTCACATGCGAGCATCAAAAGAGTGAATGTGTATTTAATGTATAAAGTACCCAACATAATACTGTCACTGGCACTTCAGTCCTGGAAGTACCTCCAATAAACAGCTCAAGCTCAACTCCAAAGCCATCGACGTACCTATTCACCTGCCCCAACAGAGATAGCCCCACACGG
The DNA here is from genome assembly GCA_907163345.1 of Haberlea rhodopensis. Taxonomy (NCBI): domain Eukaryota; kingdom Viridiplantae; phylum Streptophyta; class Magnoliopsida; order Lamiales; family Gesneriaceae; genus Haberlea; species Haberlea rhodopensis. The sequence continues at coordinate 176,658 of CAJQUN010000826.1, read as the reverse complement.
GGTGAGCATACCAATACCACCAATCCAATAAGCACAATATTACAATTCATAATTTACATAATGTAAAGGCTATGAATATTAAAAGACACTCCCTGGATGTCATCATCCTCATCCGGGATCCCCTGTGCTGTTCATGTTCTCAAAATAACCGAAATCATCAAATTCCCAAGAGCCAGTTAATCACTACATTGATTAACAAATCCGTTCCCCATATACTGATACCATAATCAATAAAATCAAATCATTAAACAATGATTATAAATATTTCATATATCTCACTAATAGTTCCATAGTTCTATTTCATCGCTCGCTCCACAATAGCGGCATTTTAATCTCACGCACGCTCAACAGCGGTGGCGTCATAATCGATGTCCGCTCAACAGCGACATCATTCCAATCATTGCTCGCTTAAAAGCCAGGCACCATATAATTCCCCATATATATCCATTTATTGCAAATACAACTAACCATGCATTTCACAGTTGCAATAAGATATAAGATTATGCTCGTACGTTATACGTATCTTATGATTCCGTAGTCCGAACCAAACCTTGACTGAGACCAGCGACCCGGTGAATTATGTACTTGCACATAAATAACTCACAATTAATCACAAGCATGTTCTCTCCAATTATATCGTCAATCCATGACGATTAACTATTTTTAAAAAGACCCCGGGCGATCGAAGCTCAACACGAAATAATTCCCCAAAATCAGGCACTAGCGATCGATCGCTTCATCCCTGGCGATCTATCGCCTCTCAAAATAGGCATGGCGATTCGATCGCTCCATTCCAGGCTATCGGTCGCCTCTCAGTGTATTTGGCTACTGCCTCATGGCGATCGATTAGCTTCATTCGAGGCGGTCGATCGCCTCACTGTTCGTTCTTCCTCAAAATTTTTCCAACGTCGCGGCGATCGATCGCCCTGCCTTAGGGATCGATCGCCTCGACCTTGTTCCAGCCAAAAATAGCGTTTTCTTGCAAAATTTTCCAAAACAATAATCCCCACACCCCATACAACAAAAATCCACAACAAGGAGCCATACAACCTCCTTTAACACCCAAACCCAAAAATCTTTAAAATTCCAAAAACTCCTACCCAACCAAAACCTTAACCAAACTACACAACGCTACTAAGAAATCGAAGATAAATGCGAGGAGAAGAACAATACCTTATTATCTTTGAGAAATTCGGCTCCCGAGACGAGCCTCCATCGATTTTCTTCATGGGAGAAAATAGGGGAAATGGGTGGGGAAAGAGGCGCAGGAGAGAGGGGAGAGAGAGAGAGAGAGGAGAAGGAGCAAATGCTCGAACACCTAGTTCATTTGGTATATATAGTACCAAAACTTCAAAATCCCGAGTCATTCACAAATACATCATGACTCATTAAAAATTATCTGTGTTCAATAATTACCTCTCAATCTCAAATTCCATAACCACCCCCAACTCAAAGTACCCCGGACCTCAGATCCCACCAAAACCTAATTCCAAGGTTTATCACCACGATGAGAATACAATCCCAACCCTTGGATCCAAAAACCCAAATATCGGATTTAAAATCCTCGGGAGTCCCAACACCACAATTAATTCCTGCCATAATTAAGATCCATTAAGGATCACCACCACTCCGGGATAACACCATTAATTTCCGGACATCACAATTATCCCCCACTAATAAAATTTTGTTCTCGAAATTTTACAGGCGTACCCCACGTACAACCAATACCACATAAGCCAAACCGGATCTACATCGTCGAATCATGAACATATAATGAACGACACACCAACCGCGAGGACACCGACCTCGCACCAAAACCTGGAATGGATTAAATCTCCTAGATCATCACAATCTCAAAAGAACGTAAACATACCCCGATGCTAACCACCCAAAAGCAGTTAGTCAACCCTAACTGCTATCCAAAGGAATCATTCATGATTCCAACATAAATATCGTCTCAATGATATCTCTGCGACTTAGCCTACGATGTTAAACACACATCGTTACGAAAGAACCACCAGTACACCACAGTATACTCACACTAAACTCGGTCTCCGCTCTCCGAATCCATTTCCATGAACGGAGTAGTCGCACCACTTGCAACTCGGATCGGGAAACTCACGGCCATCGACCAACACAAACACATCTCTAGAGATGCCTACATGCGGGTGTTCCAAGAAATCATATCTCGGTCCGCACACACTATCGAGACTCTCTAAGGTCTCAAGTTCCCATAGAGAACATGCAAGAAAATCAATTGCATTCTCAACACACGTGCCAGCAACGACACCCAACAGATTCAGTCCAGGCCATCCCTCCTTTATCCTAGGATTTATCAATCCTAACATAGGGATGCTATCGAATTACCCAATAAAGAACTACTGTGACCCAAAAATACGACAATCCTTCCTTAGAGGGAGTCAACCGGACCTCACGATCATTCTTCAGAATACATCGTGCCATCAAGATTGCCAATATCAAGGTGCCACAATCTCTCACCAGAGATTCATTCATCCAAGCATACTAATCTGACGCTCGACATGTACCAAAAATGCTGGCATTAGTATACACACCGGTATACATGCCTAAGCACCAAAACCACATGCATACTCAGTGCGCGACTCGGGTATCACCAATTATACCCAAAAGCCCCAAATACAACTGTCAATCCCCCGTTATTCTCACCCTGCGGAGAATATTGTTTGATGAACCAACGACTAATGGTGTGATCCTAACATCAACACCACACAAACCGACTCTTCGAGTCCTCCAAAGATTCCCAAAAGGTATAAGAATACCGCCTTCATCACAAGGAAAATGTCATGAACCCAGGACCCTCCAACTTCGAACCACCGTTCGAAAAACTTGGACATATTAATACCAAAATATATCCCGGAACCAATAAATACATAACTGGTTCAAAACAGTGCATCTTTACCACTATTACCAAATCGAAATACGTATACACATCTAACGATGCTCTATACTAATACCATAGTACTCCACAAACCTCGAACAACTCCCAGAGACGCCTCCTCGTACGTCTCTCCGAAAAATAAGGTCATCACCTGGTCCAACACCAGTAATGCTTACCATGATTGATTCACAATCAACCCTCAATCAATACCAGCTGTCTCCAAGACAGTATGATCCAAATCTCTTCAAGAGATACAATCAATATAGTAGTGTCACTGTCACCCCACTAACTATATCTCACAATTCCAATTGCGTCCCCTATTGCATTTCATATGCAAGGATTTTCCAAGCAGCGCTAACAACGACGTGTTGACACTCATGTTGGTTCTCCCAACAAAATTGAGCTGCCCCAGTACAAGTCCCTCAAAACATCAACGTATAAACGTTCTCGTGAGGCAATCACTGCCTCAATCCTCATGCCACATAGTGACTACAAGAGTGCATCATAAACACTCATCGTAACATCATACGATTTACCAAACTCGGTCCAACGAGCAGTATAATGGCTATCACAAGCACACTATAGCACTGCAACAATACCTGGTTAGCAAATCGCTGCGTCCTTAGGTTGATACCAAACCTATCAAAGTATCATACGTTCCACCCCGGTATACCATACCGTACCATCAATTATGTCACGCCCCGGGCCCGGGCCACGCAAGCGCGACTGCACAATGGGCTCATATAGCAACTACTTCGTATCCGTCCTCGCTCTACGAAAATGGTTAACTCAAGTTGTTATAATAGTCCATTGTAAGCCTTATAAACCACTTTAAATTTTCATCCACAACCAATATGGGACAAGGGTATTACAATCACCCCTCCTTCAGAACGCGACGTCCTCGTCGCGACCTAACTCATCGATCCACCGGCACCGGGAATCTAGAGGTGGCTCCTACAGGTTCAAGAGGTGGCTCCCACGCACGTGGCACTTTGCCCCGCAGGTTCAAGAGGTGGCTCCCACGCACGTGGCACTTTGCCCCGCAGGTTCAAGAGGTGGCCCCCGTCGTGTAGCACTTTGCCCTTTTTAGGTTCAAGAGGTGGCTCCCACGCACGTAGCACTTTGCCCCGCATAGCACTTATCTCCCGGTGTTGCCTGCCGGTGACCGGCTCTGATACCATTCTGTCACCCCCGGGCCCGGGCCCACGCAATCGCGACTGCACAATGGGCTCCTATAGCAACTACTTCGTATCCGTCCTCGCTCTACGAAAATGGTTAACTCAAGTTGCTATAATAGTCCATTGTAAGCCTTTATAAACCACTTTAAATTTTCATCCACAACCAATGTGGGACAAGGGTATTACATATTAGAGTAGTGGGTCATCACCCAACATTCCTCTAATACCAAAGCAACGGACGTCCGGGTGTCCTTACTCAACCACAAAGCAATCCTAATTCATTAGGCTTATCTCACACCTTCATGTGTGAGTGTGATAATGTCCACCACATGTCACATCGGTATAAGTAAATAGTTTCCTCAATATTTACTCTTATCACCAGTCACTTGCCCATAGCCATCCCAACGAGTATACCCAAAGGTATCACTACTCGTAAAATATTTACTTCAAATGTGTGCGGCGGTACGCTTCCTGTGCGGCGCATCCAATAATTCATCGAGCAAACCTGCTCGGCATAATTGTCTCGTCAACCGGTGACGCAGACACCACCTTGTGCTCACCATTGGCACTCAAACCATACGACTAAATACATATACCTAACTGTATTCTTCATCGTAGTGACGACATCCGTCCACATAGATCATCCTCTATGTCATCGTCATCATGTGACGGTACATGTCAACACATGACATCCACAATATCATCGGTAACCCGTGATGGTATATATCAATACACGACATCCATAATCTCATCGTCAAACACGTGACGGTATATGCCAATACATGACATCCATAATCTCAACGTCAACCCGTGACAATACATGTCAACGCATGACATCCAAAATAACATCGTCAACTCGTGACGGTATATGTCAATGCATGACATCCACGATAATGCTAATAAAATAGCAACATACTATAACTCATTGCTAACAAGATAGCATCATACCTGTATCCATCGCCCAACAGCAGTACGCAAGCAGCACCCATCGCTCGAAGGCGGCATAATCCCCTGCTACGTACATAGCTGTATAACCCATCGCTATAGATCAGCGGCACGAACCATCGCTATAGAATCAACAGAATAGATCATCACCATATATATATTCGGGGGTATGAACCATCACTTAAGAACTAGCGGAATGAACCATCGCTATATAGATACCCAGCGGCATGAGCCATCGCCAATAGAATAACGGAATGAACCATCGCTATATATATATATATCCGGCGGCATGAACCATCGCCAATAGAATAACGGAATGAACCATCGTTATATATATACCCGGCGGCATGAACCATTGCCAATAGAATAGCGAAATGAACCATCTCTATATATATACCCCGGCGGCATGAGCCATCGCCAATAGAATCGCGGAATGAACCATCGCTATATATACCCGACGGCATGAACCATCGCCAATAGATTAGCCAATCCCTAGCCTTGTTATAGCAGTGTATTTTAATGCACCTCGCTTGTCACGACCGCGGCACTAATACCCCTCGCTTCGACATATCAGCGGCATCGAATAACCTCGCTTCAATTGTGACATGCGGCATTTACCCTCGCTTCAACATTTAGCGGCATATATTTTTTCCTCGCTACGATATGACATCGGCAAGTATTCTATCATCGCTTCAAATGACAGCGGCAAAGCATTAAAATCATCACTCACATAGAACAACGACTCATGGGGTAGGCACCATGCATCCATCTATATTTGCAACCACAATGCATAATCCAATATGTATACAAAGTACATGTGAATCACCAATGATAGTCTTGTTATAACAGTGCATTTTAATGCACATCGCTAGTCATGACCGCGGCACTAATACCCATCGATTCGACATATCAGCGGCATCGAATAACCTCGCTTCAAATGTGACATGCGGCATTTACCTCGCTTCAACATTTAGCGGCAAATATTATTTCCTCGCTACTATATGATAGCGGCAAGTATTCTATCATCGCTTCAAATGACGGCTGCAAAGCGTTTAAAATCATCACTCGAGTATAACAACGACTATACATGCTATGCACCAAACATCCAATATGTATATGCAACCACAATGCATAATCCAAGATGTATATGAAATACATGTTACCGTTTGGTGTCCGTCAACCCTGGCCTTAGCCCTCCATGCCAAACGTACCTATAGGAACGATTCCAAACCATGAGCATATAATAATCCATATTCACCACAATATGATTATAATAAGTAAATGCATAAACCATGAATACAAAGTACTTCCTGTATTCCAATGCATTTAAAAACGCTCCTCTTGATTGTTCCCTGTAACACAACCCATAATCATAATCAATGGATTATATTACGGTTCCACAATTGTCATGACATGTAACCATTCCATTTATGAACACAAATCATAAATGCACATAAGCAAAATAGTTGTATCACACAACACTAACTACCATCATGCATATATATGTGCTACCTGTTTCCATCGACATGTTTCTAGGCCCTCAACAGCCCCAAAGAGCAAACCTCTGCTCTGATACCACTAATGTAAGGACCCACGTGCCCTTAACCCTCTATTAGTGTATTAACCCATGTATTTAGTGCATACAATCATGTAATCAGGGGAAAAGACGGCATACAACCATGGCATAAAATACCATCTATAAAATTTCTTGCATCCTTTCATTAATTTTCAGCTTTTCCACAACCAGGTCCATATACATATCATGCACCCTTATAATACACTAACATATTCTCAGTTCATTTAGCAATTCAATAAATAATTGCATGCGACCAATAAATGAAAAGAGACAGGCCCACACCCTTTATACAACCCATATACACATAAAACAGTGCTCACATGCGAGCATCAAAAGAGTGAATGTGTATTTAATGTATAAAGTACCCAACATAATACTGTCACTGGCACTTCAGTCCTGGAAGTACCTCAAATCAACAGCTCGAGCTCAACTCCAAAGCCATCGATGTACCTATTCACCTGCTCCAACAGAGACAGCCCCACATGGGGTGAGCATACCAATACCACCAATCCAATAAGCACAATATTCCAATTCATAATTTACACAATGTAAAGGCTATAAATATTAAAAGACACTCCCTGGATGTCATCATCCTCATCCGGATTCCCTGTGCTGCTCATGTTCTCAAAATAACCGAAACCATCAAATTCCCAAGAGCCAGTTAATCACTACATTGATTAACAAATTCGTTCCCCATATACTGATACCATAATCAATAAAATCAAATCATTAAACAATGATTACAGATATTTCATATATCTCACTAATAGTTCCATAGTTCTATTTCATCGCTCGCTCCACAATAGCAGCATTCAATAGCGGCGACGTCATAATCGATGTTCGCTCAACAACGACATCATTCCAATCATTTCTCGCTTAAAAGCGGCACCATATAATTCCCAATATATATATCCATTTATTGCAAATACAACTAACCATGCATTTCACAGTTGCAATAAGATATAAGATTATGCTCGTACGTTATACGTACCTTATGATTCCGTAGTCCGAACCAACCTTGACTGAGTCCCGCGACCCGGTGAATTATGTGCTAACACATAAATAACTCACAATTAATCACAAGCATGCAACCACGTGCCCAAGCACGTTCACAATCTCCAATTATATCGTCAATACATGACGATTAACCATTTAAAAAGACCCCGGGCGATCGAAACCTCAACACGAAATAATTCCCCAAAATCAGGCACCAGCGATCGATCGCTTCATCCCTGGCGATCGATCGCCTCTCAAAAATAGGCATGGCGATCGATCGCTCCATTCCAGGCGATCGGTCGCCTCTCAATGTATTTGGCTACTGCCTCCTGGCGATCGATCGCTTCATTTGAGGCGGTCGATTGCCTCACTGTTCGTCTTCCTCAAAATTTTTCCAACGTCGCGGCGATCGATTGCCCTGCCTTAGGGATCGACCGCCTCGACCTATTCCAGCCAAAAATAGCGTTTTCTTGCAAAATTTTCCAAAACAATAATCCCCACACCCCATACAACAAAAATCCACAACAAGGAGCCATACAACCTCCTTTAACACCCAAACCCAAAAATCTTTAAAATTCCAAAAACTCATACCCAACCCAAACCTTAACCAAGCTACACAATGCTACTAAGAAATCGAAGATAAAAGCGAGGGGAAGATTAATACCTTATTATCTTCGAGAAATCCGGCTCCCAAGACGAGCCTCCATCGATTTTTTTCCATGGGAGAAAAGAGGGGAAATGGGTGGGGAAAGAGGCGTAGGAGAGAGGGGAGAGAGGGGAGAGAAGAGAAGGAGCAAAATGCTCGAACACCTAGTCCATTTGGTATATATAGTACCAAAACTCTAAAATCCCGAGTCCTTCACAAATACACCACGACTCATTAAAAATCATTTGTGTTCAATAATTACCTCTCAATCTCAAATTTCATAACCAGCCCCAACTCAAAGTACCCCGGACCCCAGATCCCACCAAAATCAAATTCCAAGGTTTATCACCACGATGAGAATTCAATCTCAACCCTCCAACTCAAAGTACCCCGGACCCCAGATCCCACCAAAATCAAATTCCAAGGTTTATCACCACGATGAGAATTCAATCTCAACCCTTGGATCCAACGACCCCAAATACTGGATTTAAAATCTTCGGGGTCCCAACACCGCAATTAATTCCTAATTGTCATAATTAAGATCCAGTAAGGATCATTATCACTACGAGATTAACACCATTAATTTCCGGACATCACAGTATATGAATAAAAAAATTATTTTTTAAATAAACTTATGTGCAATTTTATTTAAAACCCGAGTCAATTAATAATAATATTGAGCCGACAGGGAATCCTATATTTCAAACGATTCTTAATTAAATTGCACAATAAATACTCTGTTAATTTTCTTCTAGAAAGCACAACATATTTGCACGATGCAAGAGAATCTTTCTATCTTGATATATATGTGGTACCCAATCTTTCAAAAGAATCAAGATGAACATTCATTTTACTCTCGATGAATTTCCAAAGAAAATAAGGAATCGATTTTCGTTGATATTTCCTTGTGCGGTAAGTCGGCTATTATTGAAAACTAGGGATCCACTCCATTGAAAATACGTATGAATTCTTCGAGGCTAGGTTTTCGTTAAGCCACTGCCCAAGCTCACATTAGTGCGATTATACATTGCAGATGTTACTAGCAACTATTTTATTTTCTTTGTCGATCTTCAAAGATGATGAACTGAAGTAGTTATAAGCAGTGTTTTCAAAATCGAATCAGACATGAAATCGGTGTACTTACTGGTTACATGTTTGATCGGTTGAACCATTGGTTCAACCGGTGATGACGTCAGCATTATGTAATATATATTTTAATTTTTGTAAACTATACATACATGCATTTACTATAGTTTCATGTTGTTCACGATAAAAAAATATCATTACACAAACATAACATGTCAAACTTAAAAAATCAGATCAAACCAAATGTTCAATATAAAAAAAGAAAAAAAAAACATTTCAAAAAAAACAACAAACAATGCAAAAAAAAAAAAAAAAACAATGTCTCAAACGTATAAGAAAAAATTTAGGAAATTATGAAATGATTCACATCTTTTATAATTTACGAGAAACTAAGCATATTTATATATAATACAAAACACCTTTATGAAACTATATGGATTTGACATATATAAAACGTTATTTTGTAATTATTCCAATGATAATAAATAATATATAATATATTTAAAATTTTGAAAAGAGAAAGAAATTGAAGGAATCGGCCGGTTCAACTGCCGACCCGGTTCACTGGTTGAACAAGTTTTTTACCTGTTTAATCTGGTTCCCACCGATTTTTTAGCATGTTGATTTTCAAGGTCAACCGACCGGACCAAGTATCGATTGATCCAGCGGTCCAATCCAATTTTCAAAACATTGGTTATAAGTTTATTGTATCATCTTATAAATAAAGTTAAATATCCCTTGTAACTCGATATAAGATCACATCTAATATCATTATGTCGCAAGTCGGCCTCATAGGCTCGGACTATAAGAACACGATTAGTGGCATAACCAGGATTTCAACATCCAATAGATAATAGCTTAAATAATATTTTTTGGACAACAAAATATAATATTTTTGGTAAGTTCAAAATATTTTTATTAAATTTAAAAATTTATTGGTAATATCATATCATTTCAAAAAATTTAGGCTGGCTTTACCCCTTGAGAAGATCAGTGCATGAACGAGATTGTATTCAACGGATGCCACGAATTATTGCGGTCATGCTCTTTCACGAATATTGTCAATCTAAACTGGTATATGAGTCTGTTGTAATACTTTATAGATTAATTCAGACACATTTAGAATAAAAGCATCATACTTTGGATAAATTGATCTAAACTTGACTATGAATTTAAATTTTAGGTCAAAAGATTTGAAAATTAATGAATTTGAGATAACATCTTTGAATAAGAATTTCAGATGTTGATACTTTTATGCCCATGTTCCAAGCTTATACCAATAAGATCGAATCTTAGTATTCCTCTTCTCAATGATAAAGGAATCCGAACTTTTGATTTTGGAGGACTACAAGATGTTCAAAGTTGGCATGGAAAATTCAAGATATAATATGAATTGGGTAAGAAAGTTATTGCATTTTCAACAGAAAAATAAGAATTTATGGCTTCATAATGTGCATAAAAACATTTCTAAAGTCTACTTACACTAGTTTGTTTGGGCATAATATATCAAATAAAAATTACTTGATTATAGTCACTTAAAATTTCGTATTCGCTGGCTCTTCAAATACGATTCCCAAAAATCCGTCGTCTAATCGAACGATTATGTATATCAATCCAAACTCGGAAATTGAAAAACCAGACTGTATCCCGATTAACCTAGCTAACCGCGGCTAGCCTTGGTCCGAATTGATTGTCAACCAAATCCACTGACTTCATGCTATTTCGATCCGGCTAAAATCGGGATGAATAATAATATTTTGAGTATTCAATTCAAATATTATTGTTGCTTTTGTGAAAGGGAAGGTGGGGTAGTAGAGATGTGGCCATTTAATTACACTTTCATAATATCACTTTTGTTGCAAAGTAGGCATGCATATATTTTTATGTAGATGATGTGATCCGTTATTTTACGTGTTTGGTAGAATTAAATGTTTACGAAAAATAAAAGAAATACACCAAGATTTTACGTGGAAAACCCTCAAATTAAGAGAAAAACCACGGGACCTAGTCCAGTATAAAGCTTCACTATAAATATCGATGATTTAGAAGATGATCTGGATACAAAAATAATCACTCAATGACTTACACGACTATTGTTAGAGAAATTATAAAAAAGACCGAACAGACTCAAGTTTGCTCTCTTCGGAGTCTTTTTGCCCAGAAAAATCCAACCTTCTCTGTGATGACATCCGTGGGTATTTATAGGACTGTTCCTAGTGATTGACTCGCGGGAGATCCGGAACACGATGTCACATGATCATGGCTTAACTGGAGCCTCACGCGTCCGAGATATCCGCGCCCCATTACTACACGTTCATTCATGCCGGTTAATTTGTTAGTTACTCCCGAGTTTTCCGCTAATCTTTGACCAGAAAACCGAGGAGGGTTAGGAGATGTTCGGTAAAACCCTGCTCGGTGCTATCTGTTCGGTGCACTCTGTTCGGTATATGACTTGTTCGGCGCTTGCGGGGATTTTACCCGAGGAGGTCAATATTTCATATGACATCAGTAGACAAAACAACAAAACTGTGCAAATTTATTAAAATAACTTATCCTGTCCTATGAAAGCTTAGCTGCACTTGTTATCTTTATATATTATTAAACCAGCTAATCATCAATACATTGATAACTAAAAGTACGACACAACGCTGTTTATTAACTCATTTATACTCATTGATTATATCATTATTGATACTCCTTAGTAAGAAACCACAATCTGATGAGCCGACCTAGCCCCGTCGTGTATTAATTGACCTTCTTCAAAAGACATTACATGTTCTTCCGAACTCTTTGTTAAGACCGACCGTTTGGCCGACGTGTTTCACACCAACTGTTGACCCTTCGCCAAACTGCCTGGCGACCTCTTTTGGGACCCGAGCTCATTGGTCGAGCTCTTCTCATTCCTTGCTTGATATGTGGGCACAACAAGGAAACTGAGTCCCCTAAACTAGGTAAGTCCTAGATCTGCGGAGCAATATCTGTGATTTGATTGTATTCACAATATCTTAGCATATATGGATAAGATTTGGATAAACATGAAAGGAGTGCTTGCTGCATGGTAACTCTTGGATCTTTACCTATAAATATCAGGTTTGGGATATCAACTCATTCATTCACAATCCTCTTACTTTACAAGTATATATTCTCTCGTATCATCTCGTCTGACTTGAGTGTCGGAGGGGACACGCCGGAAAACTTCTGACCATATTCTCACGTTTATTTCGTGATTTCAGGTGAGGATCCTAAGCAATATTGACGTTATTATTGGCATTGAAGAAATAGGGAGGTATTGCTCACCTCCTATTGATATCAAGAGGTAGTCACATTTTTTGGTGATATCAATTGGCGCCGTCTATAGCAAATTGAGTTCAAGACGTAGATATGGCTGGAAGACGGGGAAGAGGGCATGGAGTAAGGAGAAATGTTGGTGGAAGAGGAATTCCTAAAAATGAAAATCACGATGTCTCTCCACAGCAAGAAGATCAACCACCCCCTCCTATCAGGAACGTGGAAGATTTGACTATGGATCAACTAGCACATTTCATCAATCAAACTACGCTGAATACTTTCTTCCAACACCAGGCTCCACCACCTCCGGAACTTAACCAGGTGCCACCACCTCTAGAACCTAACCAGGCTCCACCCCATCCACAACCCAATCAGGCGCCACCGCCTGTTCAATTAGAGCAGGCCCATGAACCTAATATGCCTCTAGGTGATGGTGCAAACACACGAGTGGAGCCCCCACTGTTAGATCCAATGGACACTGTATGAGGAGAGATAAGGAGATTGGGTCAACATCTAGGGGGTCGACCTCCAATGGCTAGAAGAGAAAGCCCTTCTCACAAGAAATTTTAGGAAAGGAGCTCCCACCAAATTTTAGACAACCTGCAGTGGGAGAATATGACGGAAGCACAGAACATCTGGGAAGATTTGAGAATGCTGCCTTACTGCATAGGTATTATGATGTGATCAAATACCGTGTTTTCCTTACAAATCTGGTAAGATCGGCATAACAGTGGTTTAATTTGCTTAAACCAGATATGTTTTCGTTGCTTCTAGGAATTCAGTTCAGCCTTTCTGAACCAATTCGCTAGTAGCAAGAGGTATCAGAAAACTTCTCTGAGTTTGTTTACTACCAAACAGAACGAACATGAGTCCTTGAGAGAGTTCGTACAACGCTTCAATTGGGCGGCCTTAGAAGTTCCCACTGCAACAATAGATGTCCTTATTAATACATTCACACAAGGGATTAGAGCTGTGGAATTTTTTAAGTCACTAGTAAAGAAGCCTCCTCGCAGTTATGATGAGCTTCTGGGTCGAGCTGAGAAATACATCAATATCGAAGATGCACAGAGACAGAAGAGGGCTGATCTAAGACCATCAGAAAAGAAAGAGAATTATGTAAGTGTTGGAACCGAAGAGGGGGGGGGGGGGGTGAATGAGGTTCCTTGGCTACTTTAGCGTTTTAAAATGAATTTGCAAAATAGTCGAGTTTGCAATATCAGTCGACAAATAAACAAAATGAAGAAATAAATAAATGCGTAAATTAAATAAAGCGATAAAGAACAAGAGAATTTGTTATAGAAGTTCGGCGATGAATCGCCTACGTCTCCTCTTCCCGGTTAGAAAACGTTTAACCAAGGTTCCACTAGAACAAAATTGATCTTGGCCTTAAGGGCTCCAAGTTAGCCACAACACACTCTTCCCGAGTAAACAGCTCTTCACGAGCACCACACTCTTCACGAGTCTTCTTGGCCTTAAGGGCTCCAAGGATAGACACACAAAACTCTTCCCGAGTTACCCACACTCTTCACGAGTCTTCTTGGCCTTAAGGGCTCCAAGGTAGCCACACTTGCACCAACTTCACTTGTTGATGACTTTTACAATTTTCCAACTTGCGTCGATGTTGGAGGACATTACAATAAATCAATAACACCTTCACGGTGTAACAACACGAATGAACACAATAACTCTCACACAAGAAATGAATCACAAACTCCAATACAACACAAATGTATGAAGTTTGCAATGCTAGATAGAATTTGATTGAACACAACTTTCTTGTAGTTTATACTCTTGTTTCTTGTCTTCAAAATGCTCCAACACATCCATATTTATAGTGTAGAGACCCCCAAGGCTCCTACTAGACGTTGCTACACTTAAGGCTTGAATCACTCCAAGATCGCCTCCATCACCTCGGGCGATCACCATCGCCGCGCTCCAACGGTCGTCAATTTACATACATCGCCTCAGGCGATCGTTCCCAAAAAATAATGCCGCAGCCTCGGTTGATCACAAATGTTCATCGCCTCAAACCATGAATACAAGAACTCTCCCCCTCAAATTAAGCATGTATTAAGCTTCAAGTTTATCACAAACTTGATAAACTTGAATAAGTAATATGCATGAAATGTGAGTAACCAAGACTCCCCCTTAACAATTGCATAGCACATACAAGTAAAGCATGATACAAGAACTCTCCCGCTCAAACCATGCATACAAAAACTCTCCCCCTCAAATTAAGCATGTATTAAGCTTCAAGTTTATCACAAACTTGATAAACTTAAATAAGTAATATGCATGAAATGTGAGTAACCAAGACTCCCTCTTAACAATTGCATAGCACATACAAGTAAAGCATGATACAAGAACTCTCCCCCTCAAACCATGCATACAAAAACTCCACCCCTCAAATTAAACATGTATTAAGCTTCAAGTTTATCACAAAATCTCCCCCTTTTTGTGATAATCAAAAAGCACAAAATTCAAATAATCATAACACAAGTATATGTTGACATATATCCACAATTTACACATGTTCCTCATCAAGCATGTAATAGCCATAACAAGCATAAGATTAAATCATTTAGAGGAAGACAAACATGCGTTTAAGGCAATCACAATGAATTCTAAATGTGTAAAGTGTGTATATGATTCATAAAAATTCAAGCATTCATGCTCAATAAACATTAAATGGAATATTCATCATCATAAACCATTGGTAACACTAAATTCAAAAATAACAAAAATTGAGCATGAAAACAAGCTATACCATATATACCAATCCAATACTTAATTTTCAAAATCAAGCATATAGGCATATTAGAGTGACTATACAAGAGTTCTAACAAAAAGAGAATATATAGTCACAAAAAAATATGCACATGCTAAGGGGAAATGCTTTTTACTATCAATAAATATTGAGCTTCATTATTTATTGGTCACAATTAATTTGTACCAATGAAATTTTGAATTGCTCTTTTTAAATATTTCAAAATAAATTTACCTTGGATGACAAGAGTAAGTTCTTGTCATCGGTCCTATACCTCGCACTTCTTCTATTGTGGTGCATAATATGGTTTCCTCCCTTGAGGTGCTAGTGCCTTCATCCTCCATTTCTTTGTTGTTCCTACAAAACAAGTTAACAATTGGAGGATCTTTGGTACTCATTTGATTTTTGGGTCCTTGCGGGTTAGCTTTCATCAGGGCTTTTGAAATCCATTTCCACCTCTTGTTAGGTTGGTATTTGATTTTAGCAAATCTACATTTATTCTTTGTACGACCATCTTTACAACAATAAGTGCAAGTATGAGAATTATGTTTAGCTTTAGCCAACAAGCTTGAAAATATTTTAGATTTGCTTGAGAAGCCTAGTCCGACTTTATCAAAGCTACAACGTTGCAAGCCAAGCAATTCATTCATCTTTAAACTACTATCATTAAACTTGCAAAAAGATTTCTTCAAAGAACTTAATTCATTTTTCAATGAATTGTTTTCTTCATCTCTCTTGGCTACCTCAAGTTTGAGTAATTTGTTACTCATCTTGGTTTTGCCAAGAACATCAATAAGCTCGTGATAGGAATCTAATAATTCATCAAAAGATGGTACCTCGTCGTCACTTTCCTCTTCCTTGTCATTTGCATCATCTTTGGCCATGAGGCAAAGATTTGTTGTCTCTTCTTCATCGGAGTCACTATCACTTCATGTGGCTATTAGAGCTTTCTTCTTCCCTTTATCCTCATTCTTCTTCCTAGGACATTCATTAGCATAATGACCTTTATATTGACAATTATAACATGTTACCTCTTGTTTGGAATCATGTTTGACAGCACCGTAGGTCTTTGGCTTGTTGTATTTGTTGCAGAATTTCTTGAACTTTCTAGTGAACAATATCATCTCTTCATCATCTTCATCATCGGATTGTTCTTTTCCCCGACCAGGGCTATCCCCTTTCTTATGGATCTATCATCCTCCTTTATTCCCTTCCGTGTTGACACTTCAAGCTCATGGGTCACCAAGGTACCATGAAGTTCATGAAGATCATATGATGCACTTTCTCCTTTGTTGGATTCGATGATGCCCATCCTCTTGGCATCCCATTCTTGTGGTAAGGCTCTACGTGCTATTCTCCATATTTGCTTTGGAGGATACTTCTCACCAAGTTGGGCAAGCTCATTTATGATTTGGGTGAGCCTTCTAAACATCGAGTCAACGTCTTCTCCGAATTCCATCTCAAATGTTTCATACTTGAGTTGTAGTAGATCTATCTTTGTCTCATTCACTTGATTTGTGCCCTCATGACAAAGTTGCAATTTGTCCCAAATTTCCTTACGGTTGAGCACATCGAGATCCTGTTGTACTCCTTCATATCTAAAGCACAATGAAAAATATTAATAGCTTTAGCATTTTGAGAAATTAAAATCATATCCGCTCTTGTAAAATCGTCCATTTCTTTGGGAATACTAATTCCACCAACTTCCTTCAAAGGAATATGTGGACATTTCACAATAATCTTCCATAGGTCATAATCTACGTATTGGATGTATAGAGAAATTCTATTTTTTCAATATCCGTAGTTATCTCCCGTGAAGAGCGAATGTCGATTTGTCGATTGACCTTGAGCAAACTCATTTGCTAGATTAGCCATATAAAAAAATTTTTGATTTAAAACAAAAATCAAATGGCTCTGATAGGGCTTGTTGGAACCGAAGAGGGGGGGGGGGTGGTGAATGAGGTTCCTTGGCTACTTTTGCGTTTTTAAATGAATTTGCAAAATAGTCAAGTTTGCGCTGCGGAAGACTTTAATATCAATCGACAAATAAACAAAATGAAGAAATAAATAAATGCGTAAATTAAATAAAGCGATAAAGAACAAGAGAATTTGTTATAGAAGTTTGGCGATGAATCACCTACGTCTCCTCTTCCCGGTTAGAAAACATTTAACCGAGGTTCCACTAGAACAAAATTGATCTTGGCCTTAAGAGCTCCAAGTTAGCCACAACACACTCTTCCCGAGTAAACAGCTCTTCACGAGCACCACACTCTTCACGAGTCTTCTTGGCCTTAAGAGCTCCAAGGATAGCCACACAAAACTCTTCCCGAGTTTCCACACTCTTCATGAGTCTTCTTGGCCTTAAGGGCTCCAAGGTAGCCACACACTTGCACCAACTTCACTTGTTGATGACTTTTACAATTTTCCAACCTGCGTCGATGTTGGAGGACATTACAATAAATCAATAACACCTTCACGGTGTAACAACACGAATGAACACAAGAACTCTCACACAAGAAATGAATCACAAACTCCAATACAACACAAATGTATGAAGTTTGCAATGCTAGATAGAATTTGATTGAACACAACTTTCTTGTAGTTTATACTCTTGTTTCTTGTCTTCAAAATGCTCCAAAACATCCATATTTATAGTGTAGAGACCCCCAATGCTCCTACTAGCCGTTGCTACACTTAAGCTTGAATCACTCCAAGAACGCCTCGGACATCGCCTCGGGCGATCACCATCGCCGCGCTTCAACGATCGCCAATTTACATAGATCGCCTCAGGCGATGTACCGATTGCCTCAGGCGATCGTTCCCAAAAAATAATGCCGTAGCCTCGGTTGATCACAAATGTTCATCGCCTCAGGCGAAGTCTTGATCGCCTCAAACGTTCCAGGCATCGCCTCAGGCGATCAAGCCATCACCTCAGGTGAACTCGCCCTGCGCGCGGGCCTCGGCGTCGCTTCAGTCGATGTGCGTGGCGAAGTCTCGAAAGGCAGTCATTGCTTGGGGCGATGGTCAGCATCACCTGGGACGATCTGCCCTATGCCTTGCACAATTTATTTCCTTCAACCAATCGATATCAATCATCTAAACCTGTACACTAAGTGGACACATTAGTATAATAAACACAAGTTTTGTTGATCATCAAAACTCATAAATAATTCGGAGATAAATTAAACGTTAAACTCAACAATGCTTTTAAGGCTCAACAGTAAGCAAGAAAAGATCTGCTGATAGGGCCGACGAGATTAGTCGACCTTTCAATTTACTTCTCGCACACCTCTAACCATGAGCTTGAAAAGAGCTATGAAAATATGTGATGATAGAAAGAAACTGGAAAAACCAAGGAAATCAGAGAAGGTTCCTCGTTTGCCTCCATCTGACAAATACTGTGGATTCCATAGAGAATACAACCACATAACTAATGAATGTCAGAAACATGAAGATGTGGTAGAACGAATCATTAGAAGAGATTCTCAAATAAAAACTCTTCTAACAAAGACCCGAGAACCTTATAAAAATTATGACAGAAGTTGATACCGAGATAACTGGAGAGAGAGATTGCCACGTAGTGGCCGAGCTAGATCTCATGAGAGGAATATACCTCCTAGAGAAACAGATAATCAAAGAAGAAGGGTTGAACATGTGGAGAATAATCCCACCTGAGGCACTATCAATATAATCTTAGGGGACCCACTGATGGAGACTCTGGCGGAGCACGGAAAAGTCATGATAGAAGGTTGGAAAGTTTCGAAGTTTCGGAAGAGGTAATCCACAGAGATGAGCCTATCATAAGCTTTGGGCCTGATGATCTGAAAGGAGTTGCAACACCGCATAATGATGCTCTGGTGGTCACTGTAACCATATCAAACTATGACATTGCAAGGATCTTTGTTGATACTGGTAGCTCAATTAATGTTTTGTTCAAAGACACTTTAGAAAAGATGCAGATAGAGGGGTAAAATTTTGAACATATTACAACTCCTTTGTATGGGTTCACCGGACATGCAATTCAACCTCTTGGACAAATCGCCCTGCCCTTATCTCTTGGTCATGGGATGTCACGCATTACAAAAATGGTTAATTTCACTGTGGTTGAGGCTCCTTCATCATATAATGCAATATTAGGCCGACCTGCTATCAAGGACTTCAAAGCAGTAGCTTCTTCATACCACCAGAAACTCAAATTCCTAGTGGGTAGAGAGGTCGGAGCTTTTTGTGGTGATCAGAAAACAACACGCCGATGTTATGTGGATGAGGTAAAAGAAGATAAAAAACGAGCTCGTCGAGAGGTAGGTTGTATTAAAAAAACTGGGTATAGTATTCCTACTGACAGAGGTGTCCCAAACAGCTTAGATGAGGAGCCAGAAATTGCATCGCAGATCAGAAAGTAAAAGTAGCCATGGATTTGGAAACACATATAAGAGCAGATCTCATCTCATGTCTGATCAAGAATGAGGATATCTTTGCTTGGAGGGCTCGTGATCTGAGGGGAATCAGCCCTGACGTCCTAGAACATCGTTTAAATGTGCTTTCAGGAGCCCGACCTATAAAACAAAAGAAAATGCACTTTGGACCCGGAAAGGATAAAGTGATAAGATAACAAGTAGACGAACTCCTTTGGGCAGGTCATATTCGAGAAGTTCAATTTCCATCATGGCTCTCAAACGTGGTTCTTGTACCCAAGAGCTCGGGAAAGTGGAGGATGTGCATAGACTTCAAGATCTTAATAAGGCATGCCCAAAAGATTGTTACTCGTTGCCAAGGATTGATCAGTTGATCGACTCCACTGCAGGACAACAGTACTTGTGTTTTAATTGATGCCTATCAGGGATATCATCAATCCTTTGGCGAGGAAGATTAAGATAAGGCGAGTTTTGTCACCTCATATGGGACCTTCTGCTATGTTGTTATGCTATTTGGGCTTAAGAATGCAGGGGCTATTTATTTGTGGTTGATGGACAAGTGTTTTCATAATAGCTAGGCCGAAATATGGAAGTATATGTAGACGACATTATGGTAAAATTAAAAAAGTGGTACCAATCTAATAACAGATTTGTCGGAGACTTTTTCCACCCTCAGGTCATATGGGTTAAAGTTAAATCCCCAGAAATGCGTGTTTGGGGTAAAAAGTGGAAAGTTTCTTGGCTACATGGTGACAGAGAGGGGTATTGAAGCTAATCCAGAAAAAGTGAATGCTACCTATGAGATGTCTCATTCGAAGAACCTTCAAGAGGTACAACGCCTCACAAAAAAAAAATCGTTGCTTTGTCACGATTTATCTCTAGATCAGCTCATAGAAGTCTCCCTTTTTCAAGATACTCCGGAAAGCTGATAAGTTTGAATGGAATGAGAAATTTGAGGAAGCATTCGAAGAATTGAAAAAATACCTGGCCGAACTCCCTACACTAGCTAAGCCTCTGCTTGCGGAGCGATTATTGATCTACTTATCAGCAACTGAGGAGGCAATCAACTCGGTTCTAGTAAAAGAAATGCAATCAAATCAGCAACCTATCTATTACTTATCTCATGCCTTGAAAGGTGCTGGGCTAAGGTATTCAGAAATTGAAAAGTTGGCCCTAATGCTGATCATGACAGCTAGGCGACTCAGGCCTTATTTCCTGTCACATCCTATAACGGTGTTAACTAATAGCTCTCTGAGAAAAATACTTAGTCGTGCAGATGTCTTTGGACGACTAGTCAAATGGACAAATGAGCTAGGAGAGTATGACATACAATATGAGCCACGCACAGCTATCAAAGCTCAGGCTTTAGCAGATTTCATTGCAGAAACTATGCGTCCCGAAAAAGAGGAGTTATGGAAAGCTTTTGTTGATGGTTCCTCTTGTAATGAGGGAACTGGAATTGGGGTTGTGTTAATATCTCCCGATGGAGATGAGGTCCAGGTGGCAGTACAATTGGACTTTCGGGCATCCAACAATGAAGCGCAATATGAGGCAATATTAACCGGATTGAGGGCTGCTCGGATGTTGGAGCTAAGCGCATACATGTCTTCTCTAATTCTCAGCTAGTAGCCCAACAGATGAATGTGGTCTATGAGATTGAAGTTAATTCAATAAGCAAGTATCATAGAAAAAAATAAAGAGTGATTTCTAGAAGTAATGTTCAAACAGATCCCAAGAGAAGAGAATAGAAAAGCTGACAGCTTGGCAAGAATGGCTAGTGCTCTTCGCACTTGGCAAAGTAGAGAGGTGGTGTTTCAAATTGAACTAACCCATAGTCAAGATGATCCATCTGAATCTCTTGAGGAAAATGATTTGAGAGCAGATCACTTAGACTATCTTACCCATGCTAAGCTCCCGAGTGATCCCAAAAAAGCCTATAGACTCAAGCAGAGGAGTCAGAGATTCATACTCGTTGAAGGAATCTTGTACAAGAGGTCTTTTGCTCGACCACTTCTGCGCTGTCTGGGTCCGAAAGAATCAGATTATGTGTTGAGAGAAATGCATGAGGGATGCTGTGGAAATCATCTAGGAGCATATTTCTTGGCAAAGAAGGTGCTCTTTGCTGGATATTTTGGCCTACAATTCAGAAGGACTCTACTACTATGGTTATATACTATGATAGTTGTCAGAGACACTCTAGACTTCAGCATCAACCAGCCATGATGTTGAAAGCAATTGTGGCCGCATGCCCGTTTGACAAGTGGGGCATTGATATAGTAGGACCTTTTCTGTGAGGCCTTGCTACCCTAACAGTGATATAGTGACATATGAATGACTAATCATGCATTAAATAACATCTTAAGGTTCCGGTTGTTACATGAGCTAACAAGATTACAGGCCAAAATACAAAACTTCAAAAATAATTCATTACATTCCCAAAAGAATGTCAACATTTAGATTTACACTACTCCTAGAGTAGATACTAATCATGACTTGAATCCTAAACATTCCTGTGTTCCTCGTAGCTCACTGCCTCAACCCGACCCTTAGTCCTTTAGTCCAAAAGTGTACCTACAGGGACAACACATCATGAGCATATACAATCTTACTTAACATCATAAAAACATCACAGTAAATGCATGAAATCTTGGTTAAGTAAATATGCTGGTTATTCATTAACTTCTTTTTGTTGTCCCTGATTCATATTCATGCATATGGGCATCTTACCACATCATAAACATCGTATGGCCTCTTACCATATGGGCATCTTACCCTGTGGCATCTTACCACATAATAACATCGTATGGCCTCTTACCATATGGGCATCTTACCCTGTGGCATCTTACCACATAATAATATCGTATGGCCTCTTACCATATGGGCATCTTACCCTGTGGCATCTTACCACATAATAACATCGTATGGCCTCTTACCATATGGGCATCTTTCCCTGTGGCATCTTACCACATAATAACATCGTATGAATATACAAACATCTTATAAACATCATCATTTCATCATAAATACTCATGCAATAAAAGCATAGTCGTAATGTAGGGATGTGTTTTACCGTCCGATGCCCGTACGTCTATTACGTACCTTTTTAAAAGGGGGAGGAGTCAACAGACTTTATCTCCTTGACTGTGCTGGTACCTGGGATGGTTCTACATAACCACACAACACAATATTAGGCACCTCATAATAATCCAAAAATCAAAACTCAAATAAAAATCACATTTTTAAAATCAGGCACTACCGATCGATCGGCCCTAATCACCGATCGATCGGTGAACACTTCGAATTAAATAAAAAAGCTACGGCTTTTGCCGATCGATCGGTGTTCTTTACCGACCGATCGGTCGCTCTGTTTCAGCCCAGATTGTCCAGAATTGCCAAGCACCTCATTTCATGCACTTATAACCACCTCATAACACATAAAACGTGCTCGAACAAAAGTGCTAGGGGCTCTAACATACTTCCATGCAAGTGCTCATATTAAAGTTTCATCAAAACTAAGCTAAGAATGCATCACAAAGAGCCCACCAACTCAACACTCAACCAAGAATTCCCCAGAACAGGGCATAAAAACTCAGCCCAGAATTCTCGAACATGCATCTTTATAGCAACGAAACTACCACATAACCCATAGTTCATGCTCAAACAAATATGCTGGTAATTTTACCAAACTACCATGTATGTATTCACGTCAAAGGTTTACTCAAAACCTAAGCTAGCATGCTTCAAATCTTCATAATAAAACTCCAACTCAACATAAAAACAGGGCACTTCCCCTGCCCAGATTTTCGAGGAACACTTTTCACAACTCGAAATCTAACACATAAAGCATGTAAGTTGCTTAACAAAACATGCTATGGGCTTCATAAACATTACTTACAAGTATTCATAACAAGGTTTCATCAAACCTAACACTATCATGCCAAAACTGCTATGAAGAACATACATGCATAAAAACGAAAAAGCTGGTGAACCAGCGTGATTCCTCACCACTTTTGCTCTTCGATTTTCGTCAAGAAAAGATAAGTAAAATCCTATCTCTTTCTTCCTAATAGCAGCTCAAATTACAGACGAAAGGAAGGAAAGAAGAAGAAGGTTTTTGGAAGAGTTAAAAGTGAAAATATCTGATTGCAAACTAGCCTACTTGGCCAACAGCTGTCCAGAAAACAGGGGAGGGGGCGTGGGTTGCTGCAAGTGGGGGGTAGGGTGGTTGCATGTAGGGTGGACTTGTGGTGTTTAATTGTGTCCCGGTATTTAGTACGATGTATTAAAATATCCTCACTCGACATTTTATAACTTCATTTAATTAATACATCCTTTAAAACACCCAACATGCCCCCTAAATCATATCATCACATCATAAATATAACCCCCAATTTAAAAGTACCTCAACTCCCTTAAACACATCGTAAATCATCATCGTATCATATAATCATAACATAAAACATTTCGGGGGTATTACATTTTCCAACAGGTAGAGCTCAGAAGAGATTTCTAATTGTGGCTATTGATTATCTCTCAAAGTGGGTGGATGCTGAGTCACTAACCATAATTACTGAGAAAGAGGTCTTCAACTTCATCTGGAAAAACATTGTCTGCCGATATGGAGTCCAGAGGAAGATCATCTCTGATAATGGAAGACAATTCCAGGGGGCTCTACTCCAGGCATGGTGTGAAGAGTTGAAGATTCAACAGGCCTTTACTTCTGTTGCTAATCATCAAAAAGAAATGGTCAGGTAGAGAACACCAACAGGTCTCTGGTACAGAGCATCAAAGTTGGGCGGTGAGAACAAAAGGAAATTGGGTAGAGGAGCTACCCAACGTCCTATGGTCCTATCGAACTACACCAAAGATGGGAACATGTGAAACACCATTCAGTATGGTCTATGGAAATGAGTTGTCCTCCCAGCTGAAATTGGAGCAGAATCATCAAGAGTACATTTCTATTATGAGCAGAACAATGAGAGAATAGCTGCTGATCTTGATTTAATTAAATCAGCAGAATGGAAGCCTATCGTAGTCGTATTGCACGGATGTATAATCGGCGAGTTATTCAGAATACTTTCCAAGTCGGAGACCTAGTACCAAGAAAGGTGCAAGAGTGCAACTATGCAAGCAAGATCCTAAGTGGGAATGACCCTTTAAGATTGTTGAGAAGCTAAGCTCAGGAGCTTATTACTTAGAAGGCCCCGATGAGAAGACATTAAAGAGGCCTTGGAACGCATATCACCTCCGCAAATATTATTCTTAGGTCACGCCTTTTAGTTTTCTCTTGTTGCAAAGATTGTGTTTTTTGATGATTTACTCTTTGTAAGGACCCTAGTTCCTTAAGTGGGGATTAAAGGCATAATTAGAGCTAATATAAATGATCAGAGTAAAATAATCGTGTTGAGACTATGAGCCTTAAGAATTACATGCCAAAATGAGGACTATCAAATGGATTAGTTACATTCCCAATCGAATGAATGTATTTACTATAGCTTTACACTACTCCTAGAGTAGATACTATACAAAATTAATCATGTCCTTCCTTCCTCAAAAGAATTCTTCACAAGCTCACCACCTCAACCCGCTTAGCCCTTCTTATCATGCCAAAAGTGTACCTACAAGGACAACCCCCAAACACGAGCAATAATATCATTCATATTCAACACAATATGAATATAAAGCGTATGCATAAATCACAATAAAACACTTCCTGTTTTCCCATGCATTTCAAACGCTTCCAGTTTGGTTGTCCCTGTACCATAACTCATGAGTATAATCAATAGATTATTTAATGGTCTAGACATGTCATGACATAATACCATCTCATCAACACCAAATACCAATCACCAATCCCTAGTCTGTCCATCACAATGTATTTTAATCCCCCTCGCTTATTTACATATAGGCGGCATAGAATAACCTCGCTTCAATGGACATGCGGCGCTCCCACCCCTCGCTTCACATTGAGCGGCAAATATTCTTTCCTCGCCCTATATGATAACCACGGTCAAATGTGACATGCGGCGCTCCCACCCCTCGCTTCACATTTAGCGGAAACAGACCAAATAGCGGCAAGCATTAAAATCATCAAGGGATGACCACGACTCATGGGATGTGCACCAATAATCATTATATGCATATACAATCATCATGCATAATTCAACATGTATTTGCATCCACAATGCATAATCCCATATATACTCGCATCCACAATGCATAAACAATGAGTATATTAGATACATGTACCGTTGGGTGCCCGTACGTCTTCTACGTACCTTTCCAAAAGTAGGATGTGGTAGGACTTCACTTCCTTGGCTGAGTTGCCACCTGGGATGGTTCTACATATTCACACAATTCAATATTAGAACCCAATAATAGTCCAATACCAAAAATTCCATCAATCATGCCAAGGAAATAATTTTCAGCAAAAACGCTCTACCGATCGATCGGTCACCCTTACCGATCGATCGGTAACTGTTCATAATTTCCAATTTAAGCTACGGCTTTTACCGATCGATCGGTCCAGGATACCGATCGATCGCTAGCCATCCACCGATCGATCGGTCGCTTTTACCGATCGATCGGTAAGCAGAAAAATTTCACTCCTCTCTTCGCACTTGCACCGATCGATCGTCGCCCTGCTACCGATCGATCGGTCGCCGCGACATTTTCGGGCAAGCTCCATTTTTTGGCACAAAACCACCAAATAACCCAAAACATCTTAAACCAAAGACATCCCAACAACATAACACAATAAACCTCCAAAATATACCTCAAAACAAACATAAATCCAACCCTCAACCAAAACAACACCAACCCACAACAAACCCATTTCAAAATCATTCAAAACCATTTCAAAACTAAACCAAACACTATAAAAATGACATGGAGGCATCCATACCTCTTGGGGACCTCAAATCTCCCAATAAACTTCACAAACAAGCTTTTTGCAAGAGTTCCTCTTCACCCCTATGCTCAAACTCGAAAATGAAGAGAAAAGGAAGGGTTTGGGTGGTGGATTGGGAAAGTAAAGTGAAGGTGAGGTGGGGGTTGGGGAATAAAGGGGTTGGGTTTTATTAAAATGCATTCCACAATACCATGGTGTATAAAACACCCCAACATGATATTTTTTAAAAGCATTACTCCAAAATGCAACACAATACCAATTAAACTCATGATTTCCAATTAATTGCTAACCATGGCAATAAATCATGCTAGTAACCATTTTTCCCAACATGCACAACATGCACCCTGAAATGCTCTCCCGGGTCACTCTAACATGTGACTAAGCATTTAAATATGATAATTAATTCCAGCCCATAATTAATCACCACCATAATTAATCATATAAACACAATTAATGTCCAAATTGCAATTAATTATTTCGGGGATATCACAATACTCCCCTACTTATAAGATTTCGTCCTCGAAATCACATGCACTTACCCCAAAAAGAAACTAAACATAATCACATACCAGAGAATAGTTCCGGGTAGTGCTGCACCATATGCCGCTCCGTCTCCCACGTAGTCTCCTCGACACCCCTGCGATCCCACTCAACCTTGATCATAGGTATCACTTTATTCCGAAGTCTACGGTCTGCTCGATCCAGAATTCTAACAGGCCGTTCCACATAAGACACATCGGATTCCAACTGGACCTCAGAAGGCTGTAACACATGAGATGGATCTGGCTCATACTTCCGCAGCATCGACACATGAAACACATCATGTATACCAGATAAAGAAGGCGGCAAAGCCAGTCGGTAAGCTAAGGTGCCATACCTCGGAGACAGTTTTCCGCGCATCCCAAATCGCACAACGCCTCTGAAAGGCGAGATCTTCGAAAAGACCTTATCTCCCAACTGAAATTCCAACGGTCTCCGCCGTTTATTCGCATAAGCTGCCTGTCTGTCCTGGGCTGCTTTCATTTTCTGCCTTATCATCTTTATCTTCTCTTCCATCTCCCGAATCAACTCCGGTTCTCCGACCGATTTGCGGTCCAAGTCATCCCAACACAAGGGTGATCTACACCGTCTGCCATAAAGAGCTTCAAAAGGAGCCATCTGAATACTCGCATGGTAGCTGTTATTATAAGAGAATTCTACCAAGGCTACCGAATCCTGCCAAGAGACATCGAACTCCAATACACAAGCTCTCAACATGTCCTCGAGCGTTTGAATAGTACGCTCGGTCTGGCCATCCGTCTGAGGATGATAAGCAGTGCTCAATCTAACTTCAGTTCCCAAGGCTCACTGAAGACCTTCCCAAAAATGAGATGTGAATCGTGGATCTCGATCCGACACTATGGAAATGGGGATCCCATGCAATCTCACCACATCTCGAATATACAACTGCGCCATCCTCAAAAAGGTGAAAGTCATGCTATAGGGGATGAAATGAGCTACCTTAGTCAAACGATCCACAATCACCCAAATAGCATCAAAACCTGAAGTACTCCTCGGCAGGTGAGTCACGAAGTCCATGGAAATGTGTTCCCACTTCCACTTCGGTATCTCTAAGCTTCTCAACTCGCCGCCAGGTCTCTGTCTCTCTGCCTTAACCTGCTGGCAGATCAAACACCTCTTAACAAAAGTGACGACATCAGATTTCATCCTTTTCCACCAAAACTGACAACGCAGATCTTTATACATCTTCCTCCCGCCTGGGTGGATGATAAGTCTGCTACTATGAGCTCGCTCCAAGATCCCTTTACGCAACTCCGGCGTACTCGGAACCACCCAACGGTTACCCAATCTCAAGGATCCATCATCGGCCACTCTGAATTTCGTTGGCTGACCAAGATGTACTAAAGATAACCACCTCTGAACCTCATCATCTGACTTCTGAGCTCTCCTGATATTCTCATAGATATCTGGCTCAGCTAACAAGGTCGATACATACACAGGTGATGCATCTATGTCAAAATCATAGCCTAGATGGCAATAGGAGGTCATCATAGCCGACAAATGGATGACGTCCTCAGCAGAACTCCTCACTTTCTGGCTCAAGGCGTCTGCTGTCAAATTAGCCTTTCCGGGATGGTACTCAATCTCACAATCATAGTCCTTGAGTAAGTCCATCCACCTTCTCTGCCTCATGTTCAGCTCAGCCTGAGTGAATAAAAACTTGAGGCTCTTGTGATCCGTTTAAATGGTAAACGACGTACCATACAAATAATGCCTCCAAATCTTCAGGGCGAAGATGATAGCCGCCAATTCCAAGTCATGGACTGGGTATCTAGTCTCATGCGGCTTCAACTGCCTCGACGCATAAGCTACCACATGCTTATCTTGCATCAGTACACACCCAAGGCCCTGAAGCGATGCATCAGTGTACAAAACAAATCTGGAGTTTTCTGTAGGAATCACCAATACTGGCGCCGTCGTCAAACAGTGCTTCAACTCCTGGAAGCTCTCCTCACAAGCTTCTGACCAAAAGAATGGTACTCCCTTCTGGGTCAACTGTGTCAACGGCTTGGCAATCTTCGAAAATCCCTCGACAAAGCGTCGATAATAACCGGCCAAGCCAAGAAAGCTCCGTATCTCAGGCACAGAAGTGGGGGCAGCCCACTCCATCACAGCTTCAATCTTCCTGGGATCTATAGATATCCCGCTGCTAGATATTACATGCCCCAGAAACACTACACTGCTCAACCAAAATTCACACTTGCTGAGCTTGGCATACAACTGGTGGTCTCTGAGAATCTGGAGCACTGTCCTCAAGTGTTTCACGTGCTCTTCCTCGCTCCGGGAGTAGATGAGAATGTCGTCGATGAACACGATGACGAACTGATCAAGATAGGGTTGGAATACCCGATTCATCAAGCTCATAAAGACCGCTGGAGCATTCGTCATGCTGAACGGCATCACTAGGAACTCATAATGTCCATATCGAGTCCGAAATGCTGTCTTCTGCACATCTTCCTCTCTGACTCGAATCTTATGGTACCCGGATCTCAAGTCAATCTTGCTATATAATCTGGTACCTTGCAACTGATCAAACAAGTCATCAATCCTTGGGAGAGGATACTTGTTCTTCACTGTGGCCTTATTCAGTTGCCGGTAATCGATGCACAACCTCATCGAACCATCCTTCTTCTTTACAAAAAGAACCGGTGCGCCCCATGGCGATACGCTCGGGCGTATATATCCTTTGTCAAGGAGCTCCTGCAACTGCTCCTTCAACTCTCTCAACTCTGCCGGTGCCATCCTGTAAGGTGCACGAGAGATAGCGGATGTCCCCGGTAACAACTCGATCCCAAACTCAACTTCTCTAGCCGGTGGGAAACCTGGGATCTCTTCTGGGAATACATCAGCAAATTCTGCCACCACTGGCACATCCTCAACTCTCAGTTCTTCATTCTTCCCAGACGTGTCCACGGCATAGATGAGATAGCCCGTGTGGCCACGTTCCAACAGTTGAGTCATCTTGATCGCTGAAATCAACAGAATCTTCGCACGAGAACCGTTGCCATAAAAAGTCCACTGAACTCCCAAATCAGATCTGAACCTCACTGTTCTCTGCCGGCAATCTACCACTGCCTGATATCTGTTCAGAATATCAATACCCATGATGCAGTCAAAGTCTGACATGCCCAACACAATCAAGTCTGCCTTCAACTCGTTGCCCTCAAAATAAATGAGGCAATCTGCCATAAACTGATTAGCAACGACATTTCTTCCAGTAGGTGTCGAGACCAAGAGAGGCGTGGGTAAAGAAGACGTGCGCATATGGTGTCTTTCCACAAAGCCCACAGATACAAAAGAGTGGGAGGCACCTGTATCTATCAAAATAAAAGCAGGGTACGTAAATAAGTGACACGTACCGGCGATCACCTCCTCTGGGGCTGCTGGGCCTGCTCTCTAGTCAGCGCATACACCTGCCCCTGGGGCGGTCCCACTGTTTGACCTCCCAATGGTCGAGGCACAAACTGCTGCCTCTGGTATACTGTCCTGTCCTCAAATCTTGGCCTATTCCCTTGGAAATCTGACTGTCCTCCTCGAGTGGGGCAATACCGAGAGATGTGGCCCATCTTGCCACAATTATAACAGGCAGGGCACTTGCTCGAAGAATGTGGCCCTCCACAATTGTCGCACCTTGGCTCTCCCGACCTATTTCCTTGCGTAGGCCCTCGGTTGGCTGACCAATTGTTCTTCTTGCCCTCTTGCTTCTGCCCAAAGAATTTCTTCCCACTAAACCGTGAAGATGAAGAGGCACCACGAGGTTTAAATGGCTCTCCTCGGGGCCTCAAGCTATCAATAGCTTGCCTCTGTTGTGGTACTTGTGGTACGGCACTGGGATAGGCTCCTACTCCAATCTCCGCAAGCTCCGCTCTTGTGAGAGCATCATCAAAGGAAGTGGGGTTAATGGTGATAACCCGGTCAAAGAGCTCCGGTCGCAACCCCTTCATGAAGTTTCTCATCTTCGCATGTCCGTTGGTGGCAATGTGTGGAACATACCTCAGCAACGAGGAATAATGCATGGCATAATCTGACACCGACATGCTCCCTTGTTTCAAACTTGCAAACTCATCCTCTTTCGTCTGTCTCGCCGCCGTAGAGAAGTACCGGTTCAGGAACCGGGTTTTGAAGAGTGTCCAATCAATCACAGCACCCTGTGCTCTCAGTTCCATCACCGTGCTCCTCCACCACATTAAAGGTTTCTTTGCCAACTGGAACTCCGCCAGTCTCAGCCATGCTGTAACAGCACAAGGAGCCGATACAAATATCTGTTCAAGCCTTTCCAGCCACTCCTCAGCCTCCTCTCCTGATTCTGTTCCCTCAAACCGGGGGGGGGGGGGGGGGGGGGGGGTGGTAAGACAGAAACTGAGTCAAACTAATCTCACCAGGCAGTAACAACTGAGCCACTGGTTCCATGCCTACAGCTGGTGGAGGTAGAGGGTTTGCCTGACCAATACTAGCGTTCACGCTCCCAACATCGCCAACTTCTTCATTAAGGTTCCCCGCATTCATAGCAGCCATGCTGTAACACAAAGGTTAACAACAATTCCAAAACAAATATATATGTTATGCCGTTAGATAACAGGAATGATAATAAGCATGTTAGTATAACAGGATATACATCAATATGCACCACATGCATAAACATGCTTCAAATGTAAACACCTAGCCAATCATGCTAAGGCTACCCTTCACTCGTTCCCGGGTTCTCTAACCACTGCTCTGATACCACTAATGTAAGGACCTTAGTTCCTTAAGTGCGGATTAAAGGCATGCTAATATAAATGATCAGAGTAAAATAATCGTGTTGAGACTATGAGCCTTAAGAATTACATGCCAAAATGAGGACTATCAAATGGATTAGTTACATTCCCAATCGAATGAATGTATTTACTATAGCTTTACACTACTCCTAGAGTAGATACTATACAAAATTAATCCTGTCCTTCCTTCCTCAAAAGAATTCTTCACAAGCTCACCACCTCAACCCTCTTAGCCCTTCTTATCATGCCAAAAGTGTACCTACAAGGACAACCCCCAAACATGAGCAATAATATCATTCATATTCAACACAATATGAATATAAAGCGTAAATGCATAAATCACAATAAAACACTTCCTGTTTTCCCATGCATTTCAAACGCTTCCAGTTTGGTTGTCCCTGTACCATAACTCATGAGTATAATCAATAGATTATTTAATGGTCTAGACATGTCATGACATAATACCATCTCATCAACACCAAATACCAATCACCAATCCCTAGTCTGTCCATCACAATGTATTTTAATGCCCCTCGCTTATTTACATATAGGCGGCATAGAATAACCTCGCTTCAATGGACATGCGGCGCTCCCACCCCTCGCTTCACATTGAGCGGCAAATATTCTTTCCTCGCCCTATATGATAACCACGCTCAAATGTGACATGCGGCACTCCCACCCCTCGCTTCACATTTAGCGGAAACAGACCAAATAGCGGCAAGCATTAAAATCATCAAGGGATGACCACGACTCATGGGATGTGCACCAATAATCATTATATGCATATACAATCATCATGCATAATTCAACATGTATTTGCATCCACAATGCATAATCCCATATATACTCGCATCCGCAATGCATAAACAATGAGTATATTAGATAAATGTACCGTTGGGTGCCCGTACGTCTTCTACGTACCTTTCCAAAAGTAGGATGTGGTAGGACTTCACTTCCTTGGCTGAGTTGCCACCTGGGATGGTTCTACATATTCACACAATTCAATATTAGAACCCAATAATAGTCCAATACCAAAAATTCCATCAATCATGCCAAGGAAATAATTTTCAGCAAAAACGCTCTACCGATCGATCGGTCACCCTTACCGATCGATCGGTAACTGTTCATAATTTCCAATTTAAGCTACGGCTTTTACCGATCGATCGGTCCAGGATACCGATCGATCGCTAGCCATCCACCGATCGATCGGTCGCTTTTACCGATCGATCGGTAAGCAGAAAAATTTCACCCCTCTCTTCGCACTTGCACCGATCGATCGTCGCCCTGCTACCGATCGATCGGTCGCCGCGACATTTTAGGGCAAACTCCATTTTTTGGCACAAAACCACCAAATAACCCAAAACATCTTAAACCAAAGACATCCCAACAACATAACACAATAAACCTCCAAAATATACCTCAAAACAAACATAAATCCAACCCTCAACCAAAACAACACCAACCCACAACAAACCCATTTCAAAATCATTCAAAACCATTTCAAAACTAAACCAAACACTATAAAAATGACATGGAGGCATCCATACCTCTTGGGACCTCAAATCTCCCAATAAACTTCACAAACAAGCTTTTTGCAAGAGTTCCTCTTCACCCCTATGCTCAAACTCGAAAATGAAGAGAAAAGGAAGGGTTTGGGTGGTGGATTGGGAAAGTAAAGTGAAGGTGAGGTGGGGGTTGGGGTATAAAGGGGTTGGGTTTTATTAAAATGCATTCCACAATACCATGGTGTATAAAACACCCCAACATGATATTTTTTAAAAGCATTACTCCAAAATGCAACACAATACCAATTAAACTCATGATTTCCAATTAATTGCTAACCATGGCAATAAATCATGCTAGTAACCATTTTTCCCAACATGCACAACATGCACCCTGAAATGCTCTCCCGGGTCACTCTAACATGTGACTAAGCATTTAAATATGATAATTAATTCCAGCCCATAAATAATCACCACCATAATTAATCATATAAACACAATTAATGTCCAAATTGCAATTAATTATTTCGGGGATATCACACTCTTTCATTATTTCAGTTCAAGTTTGAGAATTTTTACAATTTGTGATCTACATAATTAAGTTCAAGGGTTTTCACTATATCTGATGAGCACGTTTACGACGAGCTCACCTCAACCCTGGTTATGCCAGGCCCAAGGGTTTCACCCCATCTCATGAGCACGTTTACAACGAGCTCACCCCAGCCCTGGTTACGTCAGGCCGAAGGGTTTTCACCACATCCCAGGAGCACGTTTACGACGAGCTCAACTCAGCCTTGCTTACGCCAGGCCTAAGGGTTTTCACCCCATCTCAAAAGCTTGTTTACGACGAGCTCACCTCAACTCTGGTCACGCCAGGCCCAAGGGTTTTCACCCGACTTCAGGAGCACGTTTACGACGAGCTCACCTCTGCCCTGGTTACACCAGGTCCAAGGTTTTCCCCCGATCTCATGAGCATGTTTACGATGAGCTCACCTCAGCCCTTGTTACGTCAGGCCCAAGGTTTTTCACCCGATCTCATGAGCTCGTTTACGATGAGCTCACCTCAACCCTGGTTACGCCATGCCCAAGGGTTTTCACCCCATCTCAGGAGCTTGTTTACGACAAGCTCTCCTCAGCCCTGGTCACACCAGGCCCAAGGGTTTTCACCCGAATTAAGGAGCACGTTTACGACGAGCTCACCTCAGCCCTGGTTACACCAGGTCCAAGGGTATTCACCCGATCTCATGAGCACGTTTACGACAAGCTCACCTCAGCCCTGGTTATGCTAGGCCCAAGGGTTTTCACCCGATCTCATGAGCACACTTACGACAAGCTCACCTCAGCCCTAGTCACACCAGGTCCAAGGGTTTTCACCCAACTTCAGGAGCATGTTTACGAAGAGCTCACCTCAGCCCTGGTCACGCCAGGCCCAAGGGTTTTCACCCGACTTAAGGAGCACGTTTTCGACGAGCTCACCTCAGCCCTGGTTATGCCAGCTCGGGTCAGTCACCTGAACGTGGCTGAGCTAATTCATACATGGTCATATCTGTTTAAACTTTGCCATTACGTGGTAATTTATTAAACGTGACCGAGCTAATTCATGCTTGGTCCTATCTGTTTAAACTTTGCCATTACGTGGCAATTTATTAAATTTGGGGTCCTCGTTACTTAATAGTTATGTATCAAATCTTATACATATGTGAGTAGGCATTAAGTAATTCTAATACACTGATTAAGAGTTTTACTATGTGAGTTATTACAACGTTTACATCATATGCACGTAAGAACAACCTAAAGAAGTTCAACTCGTAAGTAGTAGTTCAGTTCGCAGCGGAAATTGACTCACAATCCTGTCCTCCCACATCTATGAGTCCCAACAGAAACAATCACACAATATGAGTATTGATAACAACTATCACAGTTCTATATCAATAAGCAAAACATCATATGGTAAATAACCATCGTATAATCTCAACTGTGTTTGTTCTGTACCATGCATCACAATATGCAAATATGTCATGACATGTCTCATCTATCATCCTGTTATAACGGGATAAATATGATTTGCCTATCTCAGCTCAATATGTTAGTGGAACCTCCTCACATCTTCATATTAGCAGCACAAATCATATTTCCGTCCTCACACATTATCACAGTCCACGCATATACTCAACCGGAGAATACCTCTAATGTCAAAGCATGTAATACCCCCGAAATGTTATATGATTATGTGCTATGATGACGATTTATGTTATGTTTAAGGGTTGTGATGTATTTAAATTGGGGAGTATAATTATGATTTGATGATAGGATTTAGGGGCATGTTGAGTGTTTTTAAAGGATGTATTAATTAAATGAAGTTAGAAAATATCGAGTGAGGATATTTTAATACATCGTAATAAATACCGGGACACAATTAAACACCACATGGCACCCCAACCACACCACCCCACCCCCACCACTCGGCCACCACCCATCCCCCCACTTGGCAACCCATCCCTTCTCAACCCATGCTCCACTCATTGGCTTGCAATCAACTCCCCTCCACCTCCTTCTCCCTCTCTTTCCCTCTCAAGATCGGTGGAGTAAGCTGCTTGTAGGAGGAGGAATAAGCTTGTGATTTTGTGTGCAAAAGCCTACCAAAGAAGAGGGGTAAAGTTTAATACTCTATTTTTCATAGTTTTGTTTGGGGTTTGGTTTTGGTGGGAGGTTTTATTGCATGATAGGTATAAGTTTGGGTGGAACCTTGGTAGGGATGCTTACATGGTAGTATTATGTAACTACTATCATGGTTGTTCGAGCTTTTTACATGATTAATGTGATAGATTTCTTGTTATGAAACTATATGCTCGAAAATCTGGGAAAAGATAAGAATGCTCTGTTTCTGTCTTAGGTTGGTTGAAGATGAAGATTATGATGATGTTATGATGCATGTTAGCTTAGGTTTTGTTAAACCTTTGATTTGAATACATGCATGGTAGTTTTATGAAGCTGGTAACGTTTTGTTCAAGCATGTTTTATGCCTTACGAAGTAGAAATGATGGTATGAAATGAGGTGCTCAAAAATCTGGGGAAGTCCCGATTTTTCAGAGCTCTCGATCGATCGAGATTTTGGTCCCGATCGATCGAGCGAGACAGAATGTTTAAAGTATGTTTTGAATTTCAGGTGCCGATCGATCGAAGGATTTCTCGATCGATCGGTGAAGCTCCTCGATCGATCGGTAAAATGTTTCGATCGATCGATCGAGGCAGAATGGTTGAGCACTGTTGTGCACAGTTTCTCGATCGATCGAGACCTCGGGGCCGATCGATCGAGAGAGGCAGAATGTTGAAAAAATAAAATGATGTTTTATTTTGTTAAGTTTATGATGTGAGATGGTATTGAGGCATCTAATATGGTATTGTGTGGTCTTGTAGAGCCACCCCAGGTACCAGCACAATCAAGGAGATAAGTCTGTTGACTCCTCCTCCTTTTGAAAAGGTACGTAATAGACGTACGGGCATCGGACGGTAAAACACATCCCTACACTATGACTATGCATTTATCGCATGAATATATACGATGAAATGATGATGTTTATACGATGTTTATATGATGATGTTTATACGATGTTTATACGATGATGTTTATACGATGTTTAAATGATGATGTTTATACGATGTTTATACGATGATGTTTATAAGATGTTTATATGATGATGTTTATGATGATGTGATGCAATGTTTATTTGTGGTAAGATGCCACGGGGTAAGATGCCCCACATGGTAAGAGGGTAAGATGCCCCACGTGGTAAGAGGCCATGCGATGTTTATTTGTGGTAAGATGCCACAGGGTAAGATGCCCCACATGGTAAGAGGCCATGCGATGTTTATTTGTGGTAAGATGCCACGGGGTAAGATGCCCCACATGGTAAGAGGCCATGCGATGTTTATTTGTGGTAAGATGCCACGGGGTAAGATGCCCCACATGGTAAGAGGCCATGCGATGTTTATAATGTGGTAAGATGCCACAGGGGTAAGATGCCCATATGCATGATTATGAATCAGGAACAACAAAAAGAAGGTAACGAATTACCAGCATGTTCACTTAACTAAGATGTCGTACATTTACTGTTATATTTTGTTATGATGTTATAAGATGATGATGCTATAAGATGATGATGCTACAAGATGATGATGCTATAAAATGATGATGCTTATATGATGATGATGTTATAAGATAATGATAATTACAAGATGATGATGCTTATATGATGATGATGTTATAAGATGATAATATTTATAAGATGATGATTTTAATCATTCATGTCAAGAATTTATGATTTTATGCATGACTATGAAACAGGGACAACCAAAGAGGGTTAATGCGATTAACCAGGAAGTATACGTTACCAATTATTTTCATGCATTTATTTATATGCCATTACCTTATGATGTTAAGTAATGATGTACATACTCATGATGGGTTGTTCCTGTAGGTACGCTTTTGGACTAAAAGACTAAGGGGTCGGGTTGAGCAGTGAGCTACGAGGAACTCAGGAACGTGTAGGATTCAGCTTCTGTTTAGTATCTACTGTAGGAGTAGTATAAATCTAACATGTTAACATTCATTATGGGAATGTAACTAATAAGCTTTGAAGTTTTATTTGACCTGTAATTCTGTTAGCTCATGTAACAACTAGAACCCTAAGATGTTATTAATGCATGATTAGTCCTTCTTATGTCTCTAAAACACTGTTAAGGTGGGAAGACCCCACATTAGTGGTATCAGAGCAGTGGTTAGATAACTCGGGAATGAGTGAAGGGTAGCCTTAGCAATAAGTTGGCTAGGTGCTTACTTTTGGACATGTTTTATATGTATGTTGCATATGAAGTTCCTATGTTATGCTAACATGTTTAATTATCTAACGATGTGCTTTATATGAACTGCTTTTGGGTATTATTGTTAACCCTTGTGTTGCAGCATAGCAGCAAATGCAGAAGTAAGCGATGCGATTTCATATGCACTTCTCCGTCGCCCATGCCTCTTGTAGTCTCGACCCCCGCTGGAAGAAGTTTGATAACTGATCAGATTGTTTATGACGGCCTCATTTATTTTGAGGGCAACGAGCTGAGGACAGACTTGATTGTTCTGGGAATGCCAGACTTCGAATGCATTGTGGGCATCGATGTGCTGAACAAGTATCAGGCAGTTGTGAACTGCAGACAAGGACTGTCCAATTCAGGTCTGATATGGGAGTCCAATGGACATTCTATGGGGATGGCTCCCGTTCAAGAATTCCGTTAATATCTGCTGTCAAGATGGCGCAATTATTGGAACAAGACCATAAAGGATATCTCATCTATGCTGTTGATAGTACTGAGAAGAGGAAAGAGTTAAAGGTTGAGGATGTGCCCGTAGTGGCGGTGTTTCCTGATGTATCTCCGGAAGAGATTCCCGGATTCCCACCGACGAGAGAGGTCGAGTTTGGGATTAAGTTACTACCAGGAACGTCTACCATTTCTCGTGCCCCGTATAGGATGGCACCAACGGAGCAAAAAGTAGTTAAATGTTCAGTTGCAGGAGCTCCTTGACAGGGGCTATATACGCCTTAGCGTATCGCCCTGAGGTGCACCAGTTTTATTTGTTAAGAAGAAAGATGGTTCGATGCGGCTGTGCATCGATTTCAGACAACTGAACAAAACCATGATGAAGAATAAGTATCCGCTTCCGGGGATTGATGATTGGTTTGATCAAATGCAGAGTACGAGGCTCTACAGTAAGATCGATCTGAGGTCGGAGTATCATCAGATTCGAGTTCAAGAGGATGATGTACAGAAGACAGCTTCCAGGACTAGATATGGGCACAGTCATGCCTTTTAGGGTGACGAATGCCCCAGTTATTTTATGAGCCTGATGAACAGGGTGCTCCAACCATGTTTGGATCAGTTCGTCATAGTCTTCATGAACGATATGCTTATTTAGTCTCGAACTGAAGAGGGACACGTGAAGCACTTGGGAGCAGTACTCCAGATCCTTAGGTATTGCCAGACCCCTGGCACAGTTGACTCATAAAGGAACGTCGTTCTATTGGTCCGAAGCTTGTGAGGAAAGCTTCCAAGAATTGAAGCGTCGTTTGACTACGACACCTATGTTGGTGATTCCTTCTAAGAATAAGAGGGATGCCTTGTACACGAATGCATCACTGCAGGGTTTGGACTGTGTGTTGATGCAAAATAAGCATGTGGTGGCTTATGCATCGAGGCGGTTGCAACCACATGAGGATGGATACCCAGTCCATGATTTGGAGCTGGCAGCCGTTATACTTGCTTTGAAGATTTGGAGGCATAGGCATTACTTGCATGGTACGTCGTTTACCATCTACACGGACCATAAGAGCCTGGAGTTTTGTTCACACAGGCTGAAATGAATATACGACAAGGAAGTTGGATGTCATGAATTTATCAGCTATGATGACCTCTTGTTGCCTTTTGGGCTATGATTTTGATGTGGACACGTCGCCGGTGCGAGTGTCGACCTTGTTGGCTGAGCCAAACATATTTGAGGCTATTAGGAAAGCCCAGAGGTCAGATGATGAGGTTTAGAGGTGGTCGTTTTTAGTACTTCGAGGACAGCCATCAAAGTTCAGAATGGCAGAAGATGAATCCTTGAGGCTGGGCAACCGATGGGTAGTCCCAGATACGCCGGAGTTGCTTAAAGGAATATCGGAACGGGCTCATAGTAGTCGGTTCAGTATCCACCCAGGAGGAAGGAAAATGTATAAGGACCTAAGTGGTCAGTTCTGGTGGAGACGCATGAAGTACGCTGTGATCGCTTTCGTTAAAGGATGTTTGATCTGCCAATAGGTAAAGGCAGAAAGGCAGAGGCCTGGTGGCGAGCTGAAGAGCTTGAAGGTACCTAAGAGGAAGTGGAGGCATGTCATTATGGACTTTGTGACCCACTTACCAAGGACGGACTCTGGATTTGATGCGATCTGGGTGATCATGGATAGGCTAACGAAGGTAGCTCACTTCATCCCCAACTGTATGACTTTTATGTATCTAAAGATGGCCCAATCATATGTGTGGGATGTGGTGAGGTTGCATGAAGTTCCAGTCTCGATTATGTCTGACAGAGACCCAAGGTTCACTTCACATTTCTGGGAGGGTCTCCAGACAGCTTTGGGCACAGAGGTAAGACTGAGTACGGCCTATCGCCCTCAGACAGACGGCCAAACAGAGCGTACCATTCAGACGCTCGAAGACATGTTGAGGGCATGTATTTTGGAGTTTGATACTCCGTGGCGAGATTCGGTGCCAATGATGGAGTTCTCCTGTATTAACAGCTATAAGACGAGCATTCAATGGCTCCTTTTGAAGCTCTGTATGGACGACGATGTAGATCACCGCTGTATTGGGAGGACTTGACTAGCAAAGCGGTCGGAGGACCGGATATGATAAAGTACATGGAAGAAAAGATTAAGATGATACGCCAAAAGATGAAAGCAACCCAGGATAGGCAAGCAGCCTATGCCAATAAGCGGCGACGACCGGTGGAATTCCAGTTAGGAGACAGGGTCTTCTTAAAGATCTTGCCCTTCAGGGGTGTGGTTTGTTTTGGGATGCGAGGGAAGTTATCTCCGAGGTATGTTGGGCCTTATGAAGTTTTACAGCGTATCGGTACTTTGGCATATCGTTTGGCTCTACCGCCATCCTTGTCTGGCATACATGATGTTTTCCATGTCTCCATGTTACGGAAGTATGAGCCAGACCCGTCTCATGTCTTACAGCCTTCAGAAGTTCAGTTAGACTCAGATGTATCCTACGTAGAACGACCAATCAGAATTCTGGATCGAGAGGATCGCTAACTACGAAGCAAAGTTATACCGATGGTCAAAGTTCAGTGGGATCGTCGGGGTGTCGAGGAGGATACATGGGAGACGGAAAGGCATATGGTGCAGCACTATCCGGAACTATTCTCTGGTATGTATTTATGTTTAGTTCCGTTATGATGATGCATGTGGATTTCGAGGACGAAATCTTATAAGTAGGGGAGTAATGTAATACCCACGAAATGTTATATGATTATGTGTTATGATGACGATTTATGTTATGTTTAAGGGTTGTGATGTATTTAAATTGAGGAGTATAATTATAATTTGATGATATGATTTAGGGGGCATGTTGAGTGTTTTAAAGGATGTATTAATTAAATGAAGTTAGAAAATATCGAGTGAGGATATTTTAATACATCGTAATAAATACCGGGACACAATTAAACACCACATGGCACCCCAACCACACCACCCCACCCCCACCACTCGGCCACCACCCATCCCCCCACTTGGCAACCCATCCCTTCTCAACCCATGCTCCACTCATTGGCTTGCAATCAACTCCCCTCCACCTCCTTCTCCCTCTCCTTCCCTCTAAAATCGGTGGAGTAAGCTGCTTGTAGGAGGAGGAATAAGCTTGTGATTTTGTGTGCAAAAGCCTACCAAAGAAGAGGGGTAAAGTTTAATACTCTGTTTTTCAGAGTTTTGTTTGGGGTTTGGTTTTGGTGGGAGGTTTTATTGCATGATAGGTATAAGTTTGGGTGGAACCTTGGTAGGGATGCTTACATGGTAGTATTATGTAACTACTAGCATGGTTGTTCGAGCTTTTTACATGATTAATGTGATAGATTTCTTGTTATGAAACTATATGCTCGAAAATCTGGGAAAAGATAAGCATGCTCTGTTTCTGTCTTAGGTTGGTTGAAGATGAAGATTATGATGATGTTATGATGCATGTTAGCTTAGGTTTTGTTAAACCTTTGATTTGAATACATGCATGATAGTTTTATGAAGCTGGTAACGTTTTGTTCAAGCATGTTTTATGCCTTATGAAGTAGAAATGATGGTATGAAATGAGGTGCTCAAAAATCTGGGGAAGTCCCGATTTTTCAGAGCTCTCGATCGATCGAGATTTTGGTCCCGATCGATCGAGCGAGACAGAATGTTTAAAGTATGTTTTGAATTTCAGGTGCCGATCGATCGAAGGATTTCTCGATCGATCGGTGAAGCTCCTCGATCGATCGGTAAAATGTTTCGATCGATCGATCGAGGCAGAATGGTTGAGCACTGTTGTGCACAGTTTCTCGATCGATCGAGACCTCGGGGCCGATCGATCGAGAGAGGCAGAATGTTGAAAAAATAAAATGATGTTTTAAGTTTATGATGTGAGATGGTATTGAGGCATCTAATATGGTATTGTGTGGTCTTGTAGAGCCACCCCAGGTACCAGCACAATCAAGGAGATAAGTCTGTTGACTCCTCCTCCTTTTGAAAAGGTACGTAATAGACGTACGGACATCGGACGGTAAAACACATCCCTACACTATGACTATGCATTTATCGCATGAATATATACGATGAAATGATGATGTTTATACGATGTTTATATGATGATGTTTATACGATGTTTATACGATGATGTTTATACGATGTTTAAATGATGATGTTTATACGATGTTTATACGATGATGTTTATAAGATGTTTATATGATGATGTTTATACGATGATGTTTATACGATGTTTATACGATGATGTTTATACGATGTTTATACGATGATGTTTATACGATGTTTATACGATGACGTTTATACGATGTTTATACGATGACGTTTATACGATGTTTATATGATGATGGGATGCAATGTTTATTTGTGGTAAGATGCCACGGGGTAAGATGCCCCACATGGTAAGAGGGTAAGATGCCCCACGTGGTAAGAGGCCATGCGATGTTTATTTGTGGTAAGATGCCACGGGGTAAGATGCCCCACATGGTAAGAGGCCATGCAATGTTTATTTGTGGTAAGATGCCACGGGGTAAGATGCCCCACATGGTAAGAGGCCATGCGATGTTTATAATGTGGTAAGATGCCACAGGGTAAGATGCCCATATGCATGATTATGAATCAGGAACAACAAAAAGAAGGTAACGAATAACCAGCATGTTCACTTAACTAAGATGTCGTACATTTACTGTTATATTTTGTTATGATGTTATAAGATGATGATGCTATAAGATGATGATGCTACAAGATGATGATGCTATAAAATGATGATGCTTATATGATGATGATGTTATAAGATAATGATAATTACAAGATGATGATGCTTATATGATGATGATGTTATAAGATGATAATATTTATAAGATGATGATTTTAATCATTCATGTCAAGAATTTATGATTTTATGCATGACTATAAAACAGGGACAACCAAAGAGGGTTAATGCGATTAACCAGGAAGTATACGTTACCAATTATTTTCATGCATTTATTTATATGCCATTGCCTTATGATGTTAATTAATGATGTACATGCTCATGATGGGTTGTTCCTGTAGGTACGCTTTTGGACTAAAAGACTAAGGGGTCGGGTTGAGCAGTGAGCTACGAGGAACTCAGGAACGTGTAGGATTCAGCTTCTGTTTAGTATCTACTGTAGGAGTAGTATAAATCTAACATGTTAACATTCATTATGGGAATGTAACTAATAAGCTTTGAAGTTTTATTTGACCTGTAATTCTGTTAGCTCATATAACAACTAGAAAGCTAAGATGTTATTAATGCATGATTAGTCCTTCTTATGTCTCTAAAAACACTGTTAAGGTGGGAAGACCCCACAAAGCATATGCTCAACAATTGCATACTATCGTGGCATCACTCTCAACAACATGCATGTATATCATCATGAATGTATACACATATGATATGTGATGCCCCAAATTAATTATATGCAATTTGGGCATTAATGATGTTTATATGATGAATTAAGTGGTAATTGATTTATTTGTTGGGTATGGGGTGTTAACATGATTTATTGTGTTGATTATTAATTATGAGGAAGATGTGAATTTATAGGAAGTTTGATGCATTTTTGTAAATGCTTTTAAAATACCATGTTAGGGGGGTTTTATACATCATGTTAAGTTTGGGGTGCAAATGTTAATTAAAATTACTCAACCCCTTTTAACCCCCATTATACCCACCTTTTTTCCTACACTTTACCTCACTTTACCTTTCCCTCTAAATCCCCAAATTACTTTCAAACCCTACACTCCCCCCCCCCCCCCCCCCCCATTTTCGAGATTCAACAAGGAAGGAAGAAGAAATCTTCACAAACCTTTGTTTGTGAGATTTATTGTAAGATTTGGAGTCCCTAAGAGGTATGGAACCATTCCTAAAGCTTTTATGATGTTTGGTTTTGAAATGGGGTGATTTTGAAGTGATTTATGTGGGTTTGTTTTGAGCATATGTTATACATGTTTGGGGTATGATTTTTGAAGTGTTTTATGTGGATTTTAGTGGGTTATGATGTTGTTGATATTGTAGGAAAGTTTGGTTTTGAAAGGTATGAGGATGAGCTTGAAAAATGCACACAAAAATGGTGAAATCGCGGCCACTAGTTGTGGCGATCG
The DNA here is from genome assembly GCA_907163345.1 of Haberlea rhodopensis. Taxonomy (NCBI): domain Eukaryota; kingdom Viridiplantae; phylum Streptophyta; class Magnoliopsida; order Lamiales; family Gesneriaceae; genus Haberlea; species Haberlea rhodopensis. Next base: position 131,667 of record CAJQUN010000826.1, on the reverse strand, counting down.
ATCGCTACAAATGCAGCGATCGATCGCCGAGAGGCAGTGGGCAAAATGAAGGTGGGCGATCGATTGCCTCAAATGGCGCGATCGATCGCCAATGCCCAGTAGCGAATTGTGCAGCAGGCGATCGATCGCCTCATATTAAGCGATCGATCGCCGCGAAGTGAAAAATCAGACGATCGATCGCCATGTTTTGAGCGATCGATCGCCACTGTTCAAAAGTTGGAAAATGATGATTTTTGTTGAATTTTTGGTATTGGGCTATTGTTTAGCTTCTAATATCAATTTGTATGGTTATGTAGAACCATCCCAGGTACCCACAACATCAAGGAGATAAAGTCCTCCAACTCCTCCACTTTTGGAATTAAGGTACGTAAGAAACGTACGGGCATCGGACGGTAAACCATACTCCTACATATGATGTTTATAATGATGATGTTTATGATGATGATGTTCATGATGATGATGTTATGATGATGATGTTATGATGATTTATGATGATGATGTTTATGATAAGTAAGTTTATGATAAGGTCATATGATGTTTATAAAAGGGTAAGATGCCCATGTGGTAAGATGCCACCCGATGTATACGATTGGGTAAGATGCCCCTGTGGTAAGATGCCACACGATGTTTATGATATGGTAAGACGCCATACGATTGGGTAAGACGCCCATGTGGTAAGATGCCACACGATGTTATGATATGGTAAGATGCCACACGATGTGTATGATATGGTAAGACGCCATACGATTGGGTAAGATGCCCATGTGGTAAGATGCCACACGATGTTTATGTTATGATAAGATGCCATACAATGGGGTAAGATTCCCTTATACATGAACAAGAATCAGGGATAACCAAAGAAGTTGAAGAACGACCAATAACTTTTACTTAACTAAGATGTTATGCATTTACTGTATGTCTTTTAATATGATGTTAAGTAAATATGTATATACTCATGATGTGTTGTCCCTGTAGGTACACTTTTGGACCGAAGGGCCTAGGGTCGGGTTGAGGCGGTGAGCTAAAAGGAGCAAGATGAATATAGGATACAGGACTTTGATAGTCTCTACTCTAGGAGTAGTGTAAACTTATAGCTTTAACATTCATTATTGAGAATGTAATTAATTAACTTTTGGAAATTTTATTTTGGCCTGTAATCTTCTTAGCTCAAGCTACAACCGGAACCCTTAAGAGGTTATGAATGCATGTTCAGTCCATTATACGTGTATTATATGATGTTAAGGTAGGAAGACCCTACATTAGTGGTATCAGAGCAGTGGTTAGATAACCCGGGAATGAGTGAAGGGTAGCCTTAGCAATAAGTTAGCTAGGTGCTTACTTTTAAACATGTTTTGCGCATAAGTTGCATATGAAGTATAGGATGCTGTGCTAACATGTTTTGTTTATCTAACGAGGTATTATATGAACTGCTTTTGGGTATTGTTGTTAACCCTTGTATTGCAGTATGGCAGAAAATGTGGAAGTGGGTGACGCAGTAAGTGTCAATGCAAGTGCAGGACGTACGAATCCCCTACCACCGCCGGCTTTTGGCGAAGAACCGACTGAGCAACAGTTACTACCTGGGGAACTGAGCTTGACTCAATTTCTTGCATACCGACCTCCGACATTTGAAGGAACGGAGACAGGGGAGCAGGCATAAGAGTGGTTGGAAAGAATAGAACAAATCTTCGTGGCAGCTCCTTGTGCTAAGACAGCCTGGATAAGACTAGCAGAGCTCCAGTTGGCCAAGAAGGCGCTGATGTGGTGGAAGACCACAGTAGTAGAGCAAGAGGCTCAAGGTCATGAAGTTAATTGGAAGCTGTTCAGAACTCGGTTTCTGACCCGCTACTTCTCGGCGGCTGCACGACATGCCAAGGAAGATGAGTACACTAACCTTAAGCAAGGTAACATGCCGGTATCAGATTATGCTCTTCAATACTGTTCTTTTCTCAGATATGTGCCTCATATCGCCACAAGTACTCAAGCAAAGATGAGGAATTTCATGAAGGGCTTGAGGCCGGAACTGTATGATAGGGTGATCACTAATGGCCCTACTTGCTTTGATGATGCACTTTCAACGGCTGAACTAGCCGAACTGGGAGTTGGTGCATACCCTGATACTGTGCCACCTCCAGCACCTCCTCAGAAATCAACTCTTGAAAATTTGAAGCCGAGGGGTGATCAGTTCAAGACAAGGGGGAATACATCGGCGTCAAGGTTCAGTGGTAAGAGGCCCGACAATCGATGGAAAGGAAACCGTAGGAACGATGCCCCATCCGGAAGGGGGCAGTCTCAGGGAGACAGATTTGGCAGGGTCCAGTGCAATGTTTGCGGGCAACCACATTTGACTAAAGACTGTGTGGGATGTTATGTTTGTGGCAATAAGGGCCACTTTGCTCGGCAATGTCCCAACCGAGAGGGACAACAGAACTCTGCGGGAAGGCCTGCAGACAGAGCAGCACAACACAGACCACCTTTTGTACCAAGGCAGTATGGAGGTCAGCCTATGGGGCCACCTCAAGGACAAGTTTATGCTTTGACGAGGGAGCAGGCTACAGCAGCTCCGGAGGAGGTTATAGCGGGTACGTGTCTTTTATTTACGCACCCTGCTTTTATATTGATCGACACAGGTGCGTCAAACTCTTTCGTGTCGACAAGTTTTGTGGAAAGGCACCGCATATGCACTTCTCCGTCCCCCACGCCTCTTGTAGTCTCGACCCCCGCTGGAAGAAGTATGATTACTGATCAGATTGTCTATGATGGCCTCATTTATTTTGAGAATAACGAGCTAAGGTCAGACTTGATTGTTCTGGGAATGTCAGACTTTGACTGCATAGTGGGCATTGATGTTCTGAACAAGTATCAGGCAGTTGTGAACTGCAGGCAGAGGACTGTCCGATTCAGATCTGATATGGGAGTCAAGTGGACATTCTTTGGGGATGGTTCTCGTTCTAAGATTCTGTTGATATCTGCTGTCAAGATGACGCAGTTGTTGGAACGAGGCCATACAGGATATCTCATATATGCCGTTGATGTTACGGAAAAGAAAGAAGAATTAAAGGTTGAGGATGTACCTGTAGTGGCGGAATTTCCTGATGTTTTTCCGGAAGAGATTCCCGGATTCCCACCGACGAGAGAGGTCGAGTTTGGGATTGAGTTATTACCGGGGACGTCTGCCATTTCTCGTGCCCCTTATAGGATGGCACCAGCGGAGCTAAGGGAGTTAAGACACAGTTGCAAGAGCTCCTTGATAAGGGTTATATACGCCCTAGCGTATCGCCTGGGGTGCACCAGTTTTATTTGTCAAGAAGAAAGATGGTTCGATGCGTCTGTGCATTGACTACAGACAACTGAACAAAGCCACAGTGAAGAATAAGTATCCACTTCCGAGGATCGATGATTTGTTTGATCAGTTGCAGGGTACGAGGCTCTACAGTAAGATCGATCTGAGGTCCGGGTACCATCAGATTCGAGTAAGGGAAGATGATGTCCAGAAGACAGCTTTCAGGACTAGATATGGGCACTACGAATTCCTAGTCATGCCTTTTGGGGTGACGAATGCCCCAGCTGTTTTCATGAATTTGATGAACAGGGTGTTCCAGCCATATTTGGATCAGTTCGTCATAGTTTTCATTGACGATATACTCATCTACTCCCGGACTGAAGAGGAACACGTGAAGCACTTGAGGACAGTACTCCCGATCCTTAGGGATCATCAGTTTTATGCAAAGCTCAGCAAGTGCGAGTTCTGGTTGAACAGTGTGGTATTCTTGGGCCATGTTATAACTAGCAGTGGGATATCTGTGGATCCCAGGAAGATTGAAGCTATCATGGAGTGGGTTGCACCCACTTCTGTGCCCGAGATACGGAGTTTCCTTGGCTTAGCAGGTTATTACCGACGTTTTGTCGAGGGATTTTCTAAGATCGCTAGGCCGCTGACACAGCTGACTCAGAAAGGAGTCCCATTCTTTTGGTCCGAAGCTTGCGAGGAAAGCTTCCAAGAATTGAAATGTCGTTTGACGACAGCGCCAGTGTTGGTGATTCCTTCTGAGAATAAGAAGTTTGCCTTGTACACGGATGCATCATTGCAAGGTTTGGGCTGTGTGTTGATGCAAGATAAGCACGTGGTGGCCTATGCTTCGAGGCAGTTGAAGCCTCATGAGACCAGATACCCAGTCCATGATCTGGAACTGGCGGCCATCATTTTTACCTTGAAGATTTGGCGTCATTATCTTTATGGTACAACGTTTACCATCTATACGGACCATAAGAGCCTGAAGTTCACTCAGGCTGAACTGAATATGTGTCAAAGAAGGTGGATGGATTTGCTCAAGGATTATGACTGTGAGATTGAGTACCATCCTGGTAAAGCAAATTTGATAGCAGACGCCTTAAGTCGGAAGGTGAAGAGTACTGCTGAGGACGCTATGTGGTTATCAGCTATGATGACTTCTTATTGCCATCTGGGCTATGATTTTGATGTGGACAGGTCGCCGGTGCGAGTGTCGACCTTGTTGGCTGAGCCAGACATATTTGAGACTATCAGGAAAGCCCAGAGGTTAGATGATGAGGTTCAGAGGTGGTCATCGATAGTACTTCGAGGACAGCCATCAAAGTTCAAACTGGCAGAAGATGATTCCTTGAGGTTGGGCAACCGATGGGTAGTCCCAGATATACCAGAGTTGCATAGAGGAATATTGGAGCGAGCCCACAGTAGTCGGTTCAGTATCCACCCAGGAGGAAGGAAGATGTACAATGACCTATGCGGTCAATTCTGGTGGAGACGCATGAAGCGTGATGTGATGACTTTCGTCAAAAGATGTTTGAACTGCCAACAAGTAAAGGCAGAAAGGCAGAGGCCTAGTGGTGAGCTGAAGAGCTTGGCAGTACCTAAGTGGAAGTGGGAACACATATCTATGGACTTCGTGACCCACCTACCAAGAACGACCTCTGGATTTGATGCGATCTGGGTGATCGTTGATAGGTTGACGAAAGTAGCTCATTTCATCCCTTACAACATGACTTTCACATATTTAAAGATGGCCCAATTATATGTACGGGATGTAGTGAGGTTGCATGGGATTCCAGTCTCGATTGTGTCGGACAGAGACCCAAGGTTTACTTAACATTTCTGGGAGGGTCTCCAGACAGATTTGGGCACCGAGGTGAGACTGAGTACAGCTTATCACCCTCAAACAGATGGCCAGACAGAGCGTACCATTCAGACGCTCGAAGACATGTTGAGGGCATGTGTTTTGGAGTTTGATACTCCGTGGCAAGATTCTATACCGCTAGTAGAGTTCTCCTATAATAACAGCTATCAGACGAGCATTCAAATGGCCCCTTTTGAAGCTCTTTACGGACGACGATGTAGGTCACCGCTGTATTGGGAGGACTTGGCGAGTAAGACGGTCGGAGGACCGGATATGATTAAGGACATGGAAGAAAAGATTAAGATGATACGTTTAAAGATGAAAGCGGCCCAAGATAGGCAAGCAGCCTATGCCAATAAGCGGCGACGGCCGCTAGAATTCCAAGTAGGAGACAAGGTTTTCTTGAAAATCTCACCCTTCAGGGGTGTGGTCCGTTTTGGTATGCGGGGAAAGTTATCTCCGAGATATGTCGGACCGTATGAGGTGTTGCAGCGTATCGGTACATTGGCTTACCGTTTGGCTCTACCGCCGTCCTTATCTGGGATTCATGATGTTTTTCACATTTCTATGCTACGGAAGTATGAGCCAGACCCGTCACATGTGTTACAACCTACTGAAGTGCAGTTGGACTCAGATGTATCCTACGTTGAACGACCGGTCAGAATTCTGGATCGTGAGGATCGCAGATTACGAAGTAAGGTTATACCGATGGTCAAAGTTCAGTGGGATCGTCGGGGTGTCGAGGAGGCTACGTGGGAGACGGAACGGCATATGGTGCAGCATTACCCGGAACTATTTTCTGGTATGTTTTATGTTTAGTTTCCTTATGGGTAAGTGCATGCGATTTCGAGGACGAAATCTTATAAGTAGGGGAGTACTGTGATGCCCCAAAATTAATTATATGCAATTTGGGCATTAATGATGTTTATATGATGAATTAAGTGGTAATTGATTTATTTGTTGGGTATGGGGTGTTAACATGATTTATTGTGTTGATTATTAATTATGAGGAAGATGTGAATTTATAGGAAGTTTGATGCATTTTTGTAAATGCTTTTAAAATACCACGTTAGGGGGGTTTTATACATCATGTTAAGTTTGGGGTGCAAATGTTAATTAAAATTACTCAACCCCTTTTAACCCCCATTATACCCACCTTTTTCCTACACTTTACCTCACTTTACCTTTCCCTCTAAATCCCCAAATTACTTTCAAACCCTACACCCCCCCCCCCCCCCCCCATTTTCGAGATTCAACAAGGAAGGAAGAAGAAATCTTCACAAAACCTTTGTTTGTGAGATTTATTGTAAGATTTGGAGTCCCTAAGATGTATGGAACCATTCCTAAAGCTTTTATGATGTTTGGTTTTGAAATGGGGTGATTTTGAAGTGATTTATGTGGGTTTGTTTTGAGCATATGTTATACATGTTTGGGGTATGATTTTTGAAGTGTTTTATGTGGGTTTTAGTGGGTTATGATGTTGTTGATATTGTAGGAAAGTTTGGTTTTGAAAGGTATGAGGATGAGCTTGAAAAATGCACACAAAAATGGTGAAATCGCGGCCACTGGTTGTGGCGATCGATCGCTACAAATGCAGCGATCGATCGCCGATAGGCAGTGGGCAAAATGAAGGTGGGCGATCGATCGCCTCAAATGGCGTGATCGATCGCCAATGCCCAGTAGCGAATTGTGCAGCAGGCGATCGATCGCCTCATATTAAGCGATCGATCGCCGCGAAGTGAAAAATCAGACGATCGATCGCCATGTTTTGAGCGATCGATCGCCACTGTTCAAAAGTTGGAAAATGATGATTTTTGTTGAATTTTTGGTATTGGGCTATTGTTTAGCTTCTAATATCAATTTGTATGGTTATGTAGAACCATCTCAGGTACCCACAACATCAAGGAGATAAAGTCCTCCAACTCCTCCACTTTTGGAATTAAGGTACGTAAGAAACGTACGGGCATCGGACGGTAAACCATACTCCTACATATGATGTTTATAATGATGATGTTTATGATGATGATGTTTATGATGATGATGTTATGATGATGATGTTTATGATGATGATGTGATGATGATGATGTTTATGATGATGATGTTTATGATAAGTAAGTTTATGATAAGGTCATATGATGTTTATAAAAGGGTAAGATGCCCATGTGGTAAGATGACACCCAATGTATACGATTGGGTAAGATGCCCCTGTGGTAAGATGCCACACGATGTTTATGATATGGTAAGGCGCCATACGATTGGGTAAGACGCCAATGTGGTAAGATGCCACACGATGTTATGATATGGTAAGACGCCATACGATTGGGTAAGACGCCCATGTGGTAAGATGCCACACGATGTGTATGATATGGTAAGACGCCATACGATTGGGTAAGATGCCCATGTGGTAAGATGCCACACGATGTTTATGTTATGATAAGATGTCATACAATGGGGTAAGATGCCCTTATACATGAACAAGAATCAGGGATAACGAAAGAAGTTGAAGAACGACCAATAACTTTTACTTAACTAAGATGTTATGCATTTACTGTATGTCTTTTAATATGATGTTAAGTAAATATGTATATGCTCACAATGTGTTGTCCCTGTAGGTACACTTTTGGACCGAAGGGCCTAGGGTCGGGTTGAGGCGGTGAGCTAAAAGGAGCAAGATGAATATAGGATATAGGACTTTGATAGTCTCTACTCTAGGAGTAGTGTAAACTTATAGCTTTAACATTCATTATTGAGAATGTAATTAATTAACTTTTGGAAATTTTATTTTGGCCTGTAATCTTCTTAGCTCAAGCTACAACCGGAACCCTTAAGAGGTTATGAATGCATGTTCAGTCCATTATACGTGTATTATATGATGTTAAGGTATGAAGACCCTACATGATATCATCAATCATATAATCCAATCTCAATATCATCATCGCGATAACATCAATATTCGTATGTCAACACATACCTGTTGTACGACACAAAATATTCAAGTCAGGTATCAATGTTTAACCGCCTCGTTTTCCCGTCCCCTATGATGATGCTACATAAATACCAACAATGTATAATGTCATTACCCATGTTATGAAACAATTACCAAGAAAATACAACATTTTCATAATCTAGATCTTGCGATCGATTGGTCAATCCCAGCGATCGATCACTCCAATCAATTCACCCTAGCAATCGATCGGTAAAATCACTAGCGATCGATCGGTATTAAATCTGAATTTCATAAAAAAGCTACGGCATTCCAGCGATCGATCAGTCGCATCAGCGATCGATCACTACATGAACCGCCTTATACATTCTCCTATTTCAGCAATCGATCGGTACGTCTACCGATCGATCGGTCGACCGTAGAATTCCAAAACAATGTCGATTTTCAAGTTTATTCCCATGATCTTACCTCCATACTTTATATCACACCTCCAAACTTACATCAAAGTTCTACTACAACATGTTATGCACTTTTATATCATGAAAAACAAGATCATGTTCTTTAATTTCATCTAAGGCCAAGTAAACTTACTTCAACATCATTTTAACAATTCATCTACATATATGCATGCTTATTCAAGCTCACAAAGTACCAATTCCTTACCAATTTACTGTGATGTTGTGTCACAACAGTTCCCTTTGCTTTCAAGCCAAAGAGGCAAGACAAAAGGTGAAAGATTTCAAAAGCTTTGGAGAGTGATTGTAGCGAGTAACTAGGTGTATTATGGTGGATGTATGTGTTATGAATCTGATTTTAGCTATATATATTATAGCTTCCAACTCATAGTACCAAATCAAATACAAATGCAAGTGCACATGCATGTGAAATGCATCTCCACTAGCATAATATCAATTCCACTATACACCTCATGCTAACTCAAATTCAAATATATCTCTACTTGTTCTTTAAATGTAACTCATGTGCTCTTGTTATAATTGCAACTATGTAGCTCTATATGAAATCAACACATAAGTTTATGGAATTCAACATCTAAACATACACTTGTAGGTATTCATCCTACTTGATTCAACTCGACCTCGAGTCCACGTTCAATCGTAATTATCACATAATTACACCTTAGTCATATTAAACAAGTAGAAATCATATCGAGGTATTACAATTCTCTCCTACTAATTGAATTTCGTCCTCGAAATTGACTACACATAACATTATTGCAATCATACAAACATATACTCAACTATATGTTTAACACATCAAAACTTGCAGTAATATAAATACTCACCAGTATAAACAACAACATAAAAACATACTAGAGAATAGATCGGGATATTGTTGCATCATATGCTGCTCCGTCTACCACGTTTCCTCCTCGATACCCCGTCTAGCCCACTCTACTTTTACCTTTTGTATAATTTTATTTCGCAATTTCCGCTCAGTTCTATCCATAATCTTAATCGGTTTTTCCTCATATGACACATCTGTATCCAACTGTACATCAGACGGTTGCAAGACATGAACACATCATGAATACCACTCAATACTGGTGGTAATGCCAGTTGGTAAGCCACTGTACCAATCCATTGCAATACCTCATACGGACTAACATATCATGGAGATAACTTTCCACGCATACCAAATCGTAGCACACCTTTAAAGGGTGAGATTTTCAAGAACACTCGATCACCAACTTGGAATTCAAGCGGTCTACGGCTCTTATTAGCATATGCAGCTTGTCTATCTTGAGCAGCTTTTAATTTCATTTTGATCAGTTTCACTTTTTCTTCCATTTCTCGAATCATATCCGGTCCACTGATAGAACATTGATCAACATCATCCTAATACATTGGCGATCTACATCATTGCCCATACAATGCCTCAAACAGTACCATCTGTATACTAGTCTGATAACTATTATTGTATGAAAACTCAACTAATGGCAATGATTCTTGACATGAGTTATCAAACTCCAGTATACATGCACGTAACGTATCCTCCAGCGTTTGTATTGTACGCTCTGTCCATCTGTTTGAGGATGATAAGTTGTACTCAACCGTACTTCTGTTCCCAATGCTGACTGTAAGCCTTCCCAAAAATGAGAAGCAAACCTCGGATCTCGATCTGAAACAATTGACATTGTTATTCCATGTAGTCTCACAACATTTTGAATATACAATCGAGACATTCTCAAGTAGCTAAATGTCATACTGTATGGTATGAAGTGAGCTAATTTTGTCAGTCTGTCAACAACTACCCAAATTGCATCATAACCAGAAGAAGTCCTTGGTAAATGAGTCACAAAATCCATCGTGATATGTTCCCACTTTCATTGATGAATTTGTAGACTTCTCAACTCATCTCCTGGTCTCTGTCTTTTTGCTGTCACCTGTTGACAAATCAGAACCGTTTCACAAATTCAAGTACATCTTGTTTCATGTGTTTCCACCAGAACTATGTACGCAAGTCCTTGTACATTTTCTTTCCTCCAGGATGTATACTATATCTACTACAATGTGCATGTTGTAGTAGTTCTTGGCGTAGTCCTAATGTAGCAGGTCCATGTTTCAAACTCCCATCATCTGCTATGACAAAAGCAAATGTATATCCTTGATTTATCTTTTCCTTCCACTGTTGTACTTCATCATCACTGCTTTGTGCCATTCTAATCTTATCAAAAATATCGGGTTCAACCAACAGTGTTGATACCCTAACTGGCATTGTTACTGCATCAAACTCATAACCCATTGTACAACAAGCAGTCATCAAAGTAGATAACTGAATCATATCATTATCAGTCGACTGTACTTTTCAACTTAAAGCATCAGCTGTTAGATTGACCTTTCCTGGATGATACTCCATCTCACAGTCATAATGCTTCAAAAGATCCATCCATCTCCTTTGTCTCATGTTCAGCTCTGTTTGACTGAACAAAAACTTGAAACTTTTATGATCAGTATATATGGTAAAAGACGTACTGATCGCTTTTATTTTAAACAATTATTTCCAATCTAGCGATTTTAGACCGCAAGTGCACGGTGTCAAGTTTTAGTATAGATAGGAAGATAAGGATTGTCGAACCCACAAGGACTAACAAGCAAGTACCAAATAAGATGTCTTTTAACTATATTTAACCTACGATAATTAATTTATAATTAACAACTAATTAATTAATATAAACTACTAATCCAACCAAGTCAATAAAAGTAAACGAGAAAAATCCACTAGAGAAGATTATCGAGACTTCGGCTCACCAATGCAATTCCCTACAATTCTCGATTGAATATTCAAATATTTCTAAGGTGACGAGTTCTCCAAATTTATCTAATACACTCTCTCGGGCTATATTAAACCTAACACCGAATTGTAGTAAGTAACTCTCGTTCACTTATTTAACAATTCAATGTTGCATAAGATCCATGAAAACTCCTAGCTTTCAATTACTAGAATCTATGGCTATCACGCATGTATTTAACGTCATCTCTCGATCTCGGTCTTAAATCCATGGTATGAGTTATTAATTCAGTATCATAAAATCATCTCTCGATCTCAATTACGATACTAACATCATTCAAAGGTGATCAATCCTCTAAAAGCATGAAGAACATAAAACATACGCAAAGAACTATAAGAATTCAGTCATTAAATCATCAAATCGAAGGTTCATAACAACGGATTCGCCTAGCCTCGATAAATTAATTAGTTCAACATAGTAAATCAAAGCAAATCAAAACTAATATTAAAAGACAAGAATAAACTCCCGATGTCGACTTCGTTCGTAGGTCCTTGCTCCTTCTCTTGCTTCCTTCTCGATCGTCTCTTTTTATCGCCTTGTTGGGTTGTTCCAAATCCTAGGATGAATGGGTGAAGATGGATGAAGGTTGAATGGTAGAAGGATGGAGGCTGGACATGAAGTGAAGGAAAGTGAGGGGAGAAGAAGGTGGAGGCGTGTATGATTGGTGGAGGGAAAGGATGAAGTGGACGTGTGGTTGGGTTTGGAGAAGGGATGGACGTGAGGTGAGATGGTGAAGGAAAGGAGATGTGTAAAGAAAGGGGGCTGAGATGGAGGCTGTATATTGTGTTTTTTCTAGGGTTAAAATTCTTATATATGGGTTGTAATTTTCGTTTGTAATATATAGGGGAAGGAAATCAAGGACTTCCTTGTTGGAAACAAACTCTATAAGGAAGTTTTTTTTAAGGAAAATTCATTCCACCGTTGATCCGGATGAAGTGGCCGATCGATCGAGCCTTCCAGTAAGAATTTCATGGCTTTTTCTGCCCGTCTCGATCAATCAGAAATCCTTGTTCGATCGATCGCCCTTCACAGTAAATTTCTTCGCCTTTTTCACCTTCTGGCGAGTTTTGTATTTTGGCCATAACTTTCTCATACGAACTCCAAATTTGATGAATCAGCTGTCCACGCGAAGATAAGAGAAAGGTCTACAACTTGTATATGGACCACATTTCCAAAACATGGCCCGAACATATAGTAATTTGAGGAGAAATGAGCAATATGTGTCTTGGATTCTGGTTTTTTCCTCTTTTCTTCAACTTTACTCATTTTTCATCATTTTACTTGATTTTTCACCTTTCCCTACATTTCAACATTGATTCCTGAAATAGAGAGATATATACCATAAACCATAAAATAATCCAAGAATCAACACGAAAACATATACATATCATAGCTTAAAAACGGGTAATATTCAACCATATCAACTCCCCCAAACTTATCACTTAATCGTCCTCGATTAAGCATTAAAATCATAAGGTAGAGTTCATTCTTGATATTTGAAACAATTATTTCATGACTTGCTTATTCTCAGAAATCTCATGCACATACACAAAAGTTGACATGACATGTTTTCTCTTCATTCAAGCTACGTATCTCAAAATCGGAATGTGTGTGTGTGCTAATTTCATTCTCAAGTTTCATGCACATATTCAAGATCAAATCATGCTAATCAACTCAAAGTCGAGATTACCATCAAGCACCACATAAGCCTATTTTCAAACAACTTCTCCACTAATGATAGTTACTCCCTAGACTTGGATCAAAATGACTTTTTAAGCTTGTAATGTAAGGCCTTTGGTGTTGGCTTCAAAGAAAAGATAGGATAAGCGCAAAGAAGAGAGTATAATCATTTACAATTCAAATTTTTCGCACACATCGAGCTTCTCTTCTTTTTCTTTTATAGCCTTGGCCACTTTGGGTCTTATATGTTTATTTTTTTCTTTTCAAGGCTCTTTGTCTATCTTTTTCTTTTCTCATTCATCAATATTTTTCAATAAGCTCATCAGGATATAACAATTTACGTGCATCGAATGGAATTCATTATACTCTCTTAGGGTAAGGATAACTTTTTTCATTTAGGCTCAAATAAGGGTAAGTATAATGAGTTTGCCAAGAATGTCGAATGGGGTCTAATTATATGCAATGCATATACCATTCTTTTTTCAATAAAGCTCAAATGGGACACTAGGGATTGATATAGACTAGGTAAGCTTGAAAGGCTCAAACGTTTCAAAGATCGCCTAGATCATTTCCAAGTCAAGTTTGTAACTATAAAATTTCGCCTCAAAGTGTTATCATCAAATAAGTTCTAGGATAACTCTAAGATGCTCAAGACAAATCATCAAGTTCACAACAATTATCACTATTCAACATGCAATCCACAAGATCATGACTCATTGTGCTCAAAGTATTCCTCGTTCTTGACATGCTAACTCAAATAAGGATATTCATGTACAAGTCAAATAAAAATCAAGTTCATATGCATAGTGAGATCAAAATCCTCATTGATAGTCACTACTATAATTCATTCTTTTCTCAAGTTTGAACTCATAAAAAAAAAATTAGTTCATAATAATCGGACGATTCAAGTGTCAATTAAGCACACAACAGTAGATTAAACAAGAAACATGCAAGCTACTACTCCCCCAAACTTAAATCAAACATTGCCCTCAATGTTTAAATGAATCAAAAGGGAAAAAGTAAACTCCCCTGATCAAGACGCTTGCATGAGGGTTGAGGAAGATTGGCTTTTGAAAGCTCCACTGCTGTAGGGGTTCATCGCTCCAACTAAGTACCTAGCAAAAGAAGAATGCAAATAAAATAGTCGACACGAGAGATAAACAAACTAAATGTAAAAACTAAAAATAAACAAAACTAAATAGCAAAAGGATACGCTTGGGTTGCCTCCCAAGAAGCGCTGATTTTTGGTCTTCGGCTTGACCATCAGAAGAAACCATCAAAGAGCGGCTGCCGCCCATAGTAAGTATCGTATGATACCACTAATGGGTCTTCATTCAGTATGCCCTCAAGATTGGCAAGATTGTAACAATGTAAGCTCGTCTCTCCAACAACATTCTTGAATTGGTAGGCATGGGAGAAGGATTCTCGACTTGGCTTCATATGGAGGATGTAGTGCGGTGAAGTTGGCATCGACAGAAAATATGGATCCACATATAGCATAGAACATGTCTCCATCGACGGGCTCAAATCGGAATCTTCGAAAGTCTCTTCCTTCTCCAACATCACACACGACTCATCTTCACTTGGGAACTCCTCGGATGACTTCTTTGAAGTAGTCTCAATCTCTTGAAGAGGCTCAAGTTCCCTTGACTTTTCCACACTAGTAGGATCACTCCCCCAAACTTGGTTGGTTGAGTGATCGTCATCATATAACCAAACTCGACTTGTCGCCTCTTGATTTGTAGCTCTCGTCTCTTCCTCCTGGCAGCTAGTTGAAATTGTTTCAATAAGGACCGCCATTTGCTGCTCCAGGTGGCGCATAGAGTTGGTTTGGCACTCCAAACTATTCTCAGTTGATGCCATGAATCTCACTAAGGTATCCTCTAACTGAGTCGTGACATCTGCAGAACTATCTCTCCTCTCTTCGTGATGTTCAAATGGTTGTGGCGTATCAATAGGGTAGTGAAGCTCCGGTGGGTATTGGTGACTCCAACCTCATAGTGAAGGATCGCAATGCCAGTGAAGATCGAAGTCTGCCATATCATTGAACAGGTGCACCACACTGTTCTCATCTCTATCAACCAGGGGACTCCCAGTCACCAGTGCTCCGCTCAATACCCATTCTCGTGTCTGTGCATCCAACCCGTTGAAGAAATATTGCAAGAGAGTATAGTTCGAAAAGTTGTGATACCGGAATGTGTTGGCCAATTCATTGAATCTCTCCCAAACAGCGTAGAACGGCTCGAAACGTTGTTGGGCAAAGCTTGTGAAGGCTTGTTGATGTAGCATCTCCAAGTACCTCACAAGACAAACAAAACAAAAACAAAATAAATATAAATAAATTTTTTTTTTTCGAAATAAAAAAAAAACAAAAATGGTTAAATTACTGTCAAAGAACCTAGTATGATATTACTAAAGTTAGTCCCCGGCAACGGCGCCAAAAACTTGATCGCTTTTATTTTAAACAATTATTTCCAATCTAGCGATTTTAGACCGCAAGTGCACGGTGTCAAGTTTTAGTATAGATAGGAAGATACGGATTGTCGAACCCACAAGGACTAACAAGCAAGTACCAAATAAGATGTTTTTTAACTATATTTAACCTACGATAATTAATTTATAATTAACAACTAATTAATTAATATAAACTACTAATCCAACCAAGTCAATAAAAGTAAACGAGAAAAATCCACTAGAGAAGATTATCGAGACTTCGGCTCACACTCTCTCGAGCTATATTAAACCTAACACCGAATTGTAGTAAGTAACTCTCGTTCACTTATTTAACAATTCAATGTTGCATAAGATCCATGAAAACTCCTAGCTTTCAATTACTAGAATCTATGGCTATCACGCATGTATTTAACGTCATCTCTCGATCTCGGTCTTAAATCCATGGTATGAGTTATTAATTCAGTATCATAAAATCATCTCTCGATCTCAATTACGATACTAACATCATTCAAAGGTGATCAATCCTCTAAAAGCATGAAGAACATAAAACATACGCAAAGAACTATAAGCATTCAATCATTAAATCATCAAATCGAAGGTTCATAACAACGGATTCGCCTAGCCTCGATAAATTAATTAGTTCAACATAGTAAATCAAAGCAAATCAAAACTAATATTAAAAGACAAGAATAAACTCCCGATGTCGACTTCGTTCGTAGGTCCTTGCTCCTTCTCTTGCTTCCTTCTCGATCGTCTCTTTTTATCGCCTTGTTGGGTTGTTCCAAATCCTAGGATGAATGGGTGAAGATGGATGAAGGTTGAATGGTAGAAGGATGGAGGCTGGACATGAAGTGAAGGAAAGTGAGGGGAGAAGAAGGTGGAGGCGTGTATGATTGGTGGAGGGAAAGGATGAAGTGGACGTGTGGTTGGGTTTGGAGAAGGGATGGACGTGAGGTGAGATGGTGAAGGAAAGGAGATGTGTAAAGAAAGGGGGCTGAGATGGAGGCTGTATATTGTGTTTTTTCTAGGGTTAAAAGTCTTATATATGGGTTGTAATTTTCGTTTGTAATATATAGGGTAAGGAAATCAAGGACTTCCTTGTTGGAAACAAACTCTATAAGGAAGTTTTTTTTAATGAAAATTCATTCCACCGATCGATCCGGACGAAGTGGCCGATCGATCGAGCCTTCCAGTAAGAATTTCATGGCTTTTTCTGCCCGTCTCGATCAATCAGAAATCCTTGTTCGATCGATCGCCCTTCACAGTAAATTTCTTCGCCTTTTTCAGCTTCTGGCGAGTTTTGTATTTTGGCCGTAACTTTCTCATACAAACTACAAATTTGATGAATCAGCTGTCCACGCGAAGCTAAGAGAAAGTTCTACAACTTTTATATGGACCACATTGCCAAAAAATGGCTCGAACATATAGTAATTTGAGGAGAAATGAGCAATATATGTCTTGGATTCTGGTTTTTTCCTCTTTTCTTCAACTTTACTCATTTTTCATCATTTTTGCTTGATTTTTCACCTTTCCCTACATTTCAACATTGATTCCTGAAATAGAGAAATATATACCATAAACCATAAAATAATCCAAGAATCAACACGAAAACATATACATATCATAGCCTAAAAACGGGTAATATTCAACCCTATCACGTACCATATAAATAAAGTCGCCCAATCTTCAATGCAAAGACTATGTCTGCCAATTCTAGATCGTGCATTGGATATTTTATTTCACGTGGCTTCAGTTGTCTTGATGCATAAGCCACAACATGTTTATCCTGCATCAATACACAACCTAAACCAAGTAATGATGCATCAGTATAAAGAGCAAACCTGTCATGCTCTGATGGATAATCAACACCGGAGCAGTAGTCAACCGATGTTTCAATTCCTGAAAACTATGCTCACAAGCAGCAAACCATCTGAAAGGTACACCCTTCTGTGTCAACTGTGTTAAAGGTTTGTCAATCATTGAAAAACCTTCCACAAACCGTCTATAGTATCCTGCCAACCCCAAGAAACTACGAATCTCGGGCACAGAAGTATGTGCTGACCAATTTAGTACCGCTTCAATCTTTTTCGGATCCACAGATATACAATCTTTGAAAATCACATGCCCCAAAAATCCTACACTATTCAACCAAAACTCACACTTGCTGAGTTTGGCGTATAATTGATGTGTTCTCAATAGTTGTAATACCATATGCAAATGTTGGACATGTTCCGCGTCACTACGAGAATATATCAGTATATCATCGATAAAGACAATGACAAATTGATCAAGGTATTCTTGAAAAACTCTGTTCATCAAACTCCTGAAACAGCTGGAGCATTAGTTACTCCAAACGGCATAACTAGAAACTCATAATGTCCATAACGAGTTCTAAATGTTGTTTTCTGTACATCTTCTTCCCTCACACGTATTTGATGATATCCAGATCTCAAATCAATCTTAGAATAAATCATTGATCCCTGCAACTGATCAAACAAATCATCAATACGGGGAAGAGGATATTTATTCTTAATCGTTACCTTGTTCAACTGTCTATAGTCAATGCATAGTCCCATTGACCCATCCTTCTTCTTTACAAACAACACTGGAGCACCCCAAGGCGATACACTAAGGCGTATGTATCCCTTGTCAAGTAAATCTTGTAATTGAGTTTTCAACTCTCTCAGTTCAGTTGGTGCCATTCGACATGGTGCTCGTGAAATTGCAGAAGTAACAGGTATCAATTCAATACCAAATCTCGACTTGGTGGAAATCCAGGAATTTCCTCTGGAAACACATCAACGTACTCTATAACCACTGGAATATCCTTTATTCTTCTTTCTATTTTCTTTCCAGTGACATCAATCACATATATCAAGTATCCCAAATGTCCATGTTCTAACAAACGTGACATTCACGTAACAGATATAAATGGAATCTTTGCACGTGATCACTATCCATAGAAGATCCATTGGTTTCCACTATTCGACTGAAACCTCACTGTCTTCTGACAACAATCCACAACCGTTTGATATCTACTCAACACATCAATACCAAGAATACAGCCAAAATCAGTCATATTCAACACAATTAAATCTACATGTATCTCATAGCGTCATCAAACCGAATAGAGCAAGCATATACAATCTAAAAGTCATCGTAGTAGTTCCCAAGGGTGTCCAGACAGACAGATGCATCAACAGAGGAGACGATCATATATGATACCGCTCAACAAACGTTTGTGCAATAAATGAATGTGATGCACCAGTATCAATCAATATAACAACCGGTAAGTAAATAAACAACACTTACCCGCTATCACATCATCAGGAGCTACCTCTGCTTGCTTCTTGTTCAGTGCATATACTTGAGCTTGGAGCGGCCCTACTATCTGTCCCCCACCAGTTTGTGGTACAAACTGTGGTCTTTGTTGCATTGTACTTTTTGACACTACTTGAGGACAATCTCGTATCATGTTCCTACTCTCCTGCATCGAAAACAAACTGGACTATCAAGTTGTGGGCAATCTCGTTTACAATGTGGTCCTATACACTTAAAACATTTCACACCTCTACTACTGCGGCCTTGAGATTGTCCTTTGGCAACTCGTTCGCCCCCTTTTCGTGTATCAAATAGCCTATCACCAAATCTCGAGGATGAGGCACCTCCTCGTGATGATTTAAACTGCTCCCCCTTGGGTCTCATATTGTTTGATGTAGGTTTCTGACTTTTTCCTACATCCTTGTACACTCCAACTCCCATCTCAGCCATCTCTGCCCTGGTTAGTTCCTCCTCAAATGAAGTAGGATTATTAGAAATAACCCTATCGAATAACTCAGGCCGTAGGCCTTTACAAACTGTCTAATCTTGGCTTTCGTGTTTGCAGCAATATGAGGTACATACCTCAACAAGGAAGAGTACTGCAATGCATAATCAGAAACCTTCATGGTTCCCCGTGTCAGATTAGTGAACTCATCTTCTTTCAACTGTCTAGCAGCAACAGAAAAATAATGATCAAGAAAACAAGTTCTGAACAAATCCCAATCCACAGTCTGCCACTGAGCTCTTAATTCAATCAATGTTGCTTTCCACCACATCATCGCTTTCTTTGCGAGTTGAAACTCAGCCAAACGTAATCACGCTGACTTGGCACACGGAGCAGATACAAAAATATGTTCAATACGTTCTAACCACTCTTCAGCATGTTCACCAGATTCTGTACCCTCAAAGCGAGGTGGCTGATAATTCAAAAACTGAGTCAGTGTCAACTCCACAGGTAACAGTACATGTTCCACCGGCGCTTGCCCTACTGGTGGTGGTTACACAGGCGCCAAACCAACACTAGCATTGCCACTCATGGCATCCCCGACATCATCTTGCAGTACTCTATCTGCCATTACTGCACAACATGATTAACAACAACAATCGAAAATATAAAGCATGTTAGTATACCAACATATCAAACGATATCAACATGCTTTCAAGTGATTAGGTAACACCCTAACTCACTCCCTCTACCCTTGTTCACCTAGTTCTCAAACCACTGCTCTGATACCACTAATGTGGGCTCCTCGTTACATAATCTGATATGTATCAAATCTTATACATAGGTGAGCATGCATTAAGTAATTTTAATACATTGATTAAGAGTTTTACTATGTCAGTTATTACAACGTTTACATCATATTTATGTAAGAACAACCTAAAGAAGTTCAACTCCTAAGTAGTAGTTCAGTTCGCAGCAGAAATTGACTCACAATCCTGTCCTCCCACATCTATGAGTCCATACAAAAACAATCACACAATATGAGATTGATAACAACTATCACAGTTCTATATCAATAAGCAAATCATCATACTGTAAATAACCATCGTATAATCTCAACTGTGATTGTTCTGTACCATGCATCACAATACACAAATATGTCATGGCATGTCTCATCTATCATCCTGTTATAACGGGACAAATATGATTTGCCTATCTCAGTTCAATATGTTAGTGGAACCTACTCACATCTTTGTATTAGCAGCACAAATCATATTTTCGTCCTCACACATTATAACAGTCCAAGTATATACTCAACCAGTGTATACTTCTCATGCCAAAGCATATGCTCAACAATAGCATACATATTGTGGCATCACTCTCAACAACATGCATGTATATCATCATGAATGTATACACATATGATATCATCAATCATATAATCCAATCTCAATATCATCATCACAATAACATCAATACTCGTACGTCAACACGTACCTGTTGTACGATACAAAATATACAAGTCAGGCATCAATGTTTAACTGCCTCGTTGTCCCGTCCTCTGTGATGATGTTACATAAATACAAACAATGTATAATGTCATAACCCATGTTATGAAACAATTACCAAGAAAGTACAACATTTTCATAATATGGATCTTGCGATAGATCGATCAATCCCAGCGATCGATCGCTCCAATCAATTCATCCTAGCGATCGATCGGTAAAAACACTAGCGATCGATCGGTATTAAATCTGAATTTCATAAAAAAGCTACGGCATTCCAGCGATCGATCGGTCACATCAGCAATCGATCGCTACATGAACCGTCTTACACATTCCCCTGTTTCAGCGATCGATTGGTGCGTCTACCGATCGATCGGTCGACCGCAGAATTTTTCAAAACAATGGTGATTTTCAAGTTTATCCCCATGGTCCTACCTCCATGCTTTATATCACACCTCCAAACATACATCAAAGTTCTACTACAGCATGTTATGCATATTTGTATCATGAAAAACAAGTTCATGTTCTTTAATTCCATCTAAGGCCATGCAAACTTACTTCATCATCATTTTAATAATTCATCTACATATATGCATGCTTATTCAAGCTCAAAAAGTACCAATTCCTTACCAATTTACTGTGATGTTGTGTCACAACAAGTTTTCCCTTTGCTTTCAAGCCAAAGAGGCAAGACAAAAGGTGAGAGATTTCAAAAGCTTTGGAGAGTGATTGCAGCGAGTAACTATGTGTATTATGGTTGATGTATGTGTTATGAATCTAATTTTAGCTATATATATTATAGCTTCCAACTCATAGTTCCAAATAAAATACAAATGCAAGTGCACATGCATGTGAAATGCATCTCCACTAGCATAATATCAATTCCACTATACACCTCATGCTAACTCAAATTCAAATATGTGATGCCCGGGGATTAATGATGCTAATCTCGGTGTAGTAATAATCCTTAATGGTTTTAATTGTCCCAATTATGAATTAATTGCGGTTTTGGGACTCCCGTGGATTTTAAATCCTGTTTTTAGAGTCGTTGGATCAAAAGGTTGAGATTGTATTCTCACCTGGTGAAAAACCTTGGAATTTGGTTTTTGGTGGGATCTGGGGTCCGGAGTACTTTGTGCTGGGGCTGGTATTGGAAATAGAGATTGAGAGGTAATTATTGAAAACATATGATTTTTAATGAGTCATGATGTATTTGTGGAAGGATCGGTATTTTCGAGTTTTGGTACTATATATACCAAGTAGACTCGGTATCCGTCATTTGGCACGGAATCCTTCCCTCTCTCCTCTCTCTCTACGCTCAAAACCCTTCCCCAATTTCCCTCTTTTTCCCTTGGTGGAAGAATCGTTGGTAGCTTGGCTCGGGAGCCAGATTTCTCGAAGATAATCAGGTATTCATCTTCCCCTCACCATTGTCTTCGATTTGGTAGTAGTATTGTAGAGTTTGGTTGGGTTTTGAATTGGTTATGAGATTTGGGGGTTTTGGTTAAAAATCTAAAATGTTGATTTTAGTGTTTTTATTGAGTTTAAATGGTGTATTGGTGGTGTTGAGGAAGTTAGGGGTGTTGGTTTTGAGTTTGGGTGTCAAAAACACCATGGAAGCTCGAATTTCTCGGAAAATCACAGGTCGCGATCGATCGCCGAGGAGGGCCGATCGATCGCGACGAGCAGCTGTTAATTTGGTGACGATGAACAGTGCGGGCAATCGATCGCGAGTTCTCGGTGATTGATTGCGAGCAATTTGGCGATCGATCATGGAGACTCGCGATCAATCGCGATAGGGCGCTGTGCCCACTGGACAGGGGTGATCGATCGCGCTAAAAGCGGCGATCGATCACCGCCTGTAGAAATTTGTTTTTTTGGAAATTTTGGAAAAAATGTCGGGATTTTGGAATTGAGGTTTAAGTAGCCCGTTTCCGGGGCAATGTCTATATTCCAATGGGAATGCTATACATTTAAAATGGATTGGTTGGAGCCAAAGTTTAATAAAACGGAATTCTCGGTTGGGTTTTTGGCTATCTTTTAAACTTATAAAATGGAATATTTTGGGTATTATGCATGCTTAGCCAGGGGTCTTGTATTTTGGTAATCGTCATGGATGGACGATAGATTTGGAAGTTGTGAACGTGCTTGGGTACTTGATTGCATGCCTATGTTTAATTGGGAGTTATTTGCATGTTAGCACTTAACTCATCGGGTCATGGGACTCAGGCAAGGTTGGACTCGAACTACGGAAGTATAAGGTACGTATAACGTACGAGCATAGCCTGTTATAATATTGCAACTGTGCAATGCATGGTATGTGGTAATTGCAACAAATGGATGTTAAAATGCATGGTATGTGGTACTTGTAATAAATGTACTGTGAAATGTATAGTATATGGTAATTACGACAAATGGAAATACATTGGGAATTATAAAATGCCGCTATTGTGGAGCGAGCAATGAAATAGAACTATGGAATCATTGTCTAGATATATGTGATATCTGTAGTACCCTATCTGATGATTTAATCATATTTGATTATGAACTGGTATAGCAGGGATGGTTTTAGTTGATCAATGAGATGATCAACTGGCTTTTGAGAATTTAATGGTTTGGTTATTTTGAGAACAGGGACAATACAGGGGATCCCAGATGAGGATGATACCATCCAGAGAGTATCATTTAAATTCATGGCATTTACATTCTGTAAATTATGAACTGTAATATTGTGATTATTGGATTGGTGATATTGGTATGCTCACCCCGTGTGGGGCTGTCTCTGTTGGGGCAGGTGATACAGGTGTAGCAGCAGTCTTGGAGTTGAGCTCGGGCTGTTGATTAGAGGTACTCCCAGGATCGAGTTACCAGAGCTGGTTGAATAAGTACATAGATCCAAAGTTTAGATCGAGTTGTGCTTGGGAGGTGCTTCCAGGATTGAAGTACTAGTAACAGTATCTGGTAGAATATTTTATATATTAGATACACGCTTATTCATTGGGTGCTCTTATGTGAGTACGTTTTTACGTGTATATGGAATGTATAATGGGCTATGGCTTCTCTCTCTTCATTTATAGTTTGCATGCAATTAAATATGGAATTGCTAAATGAACTGAGAGCATGTTAGTGTATTATAAGGGTGCATGCTATGTAAGTGATCTTGGTTGGGGAATTTGAATATTATGTGGATCAAATGCAAGAAATTTTCTGGATAGTATATGGTGTTACACTTGCATATGGCTTTGTCCCCATGATAGTATGATTATATGCACTAATGGTATGGATTAATACACTAATAAGGGGTTAAGGGCACGTGGGTCCTTACATTAGTGGTATCAGAGCAGTGGTTTGCTCTTTGGGGCTGTTGAGGGCCTAGGAACATGTTAATGTGAATGAGAAGCACATACTTATGCATGATGATAGTTGGTGTTGGGTGGCACAACTATATTGCTTATGTGCGTTTATGATATGTGTTCATAATTGGAATATGTTGTTGCTAACCATGGTGGTTGCAGGGTCATACGAGACATGGGTAATGCATTACGGTTGCATATATATGGGAGTGATGATTTTAATTCTTAGCCGCTAAATGTTGAAGAGATGGTAAAATTCTGCATGTCACATTTGAAGCGAGGTGCATTAAAATACACTCATGGCGATGTTTATT
Organism: Haberlea rhodopensis; assembly: GCA_907163345.1. Classification (NCBI taxonomy): domain Eukaryota; kingdom Viridiplantae; phylum Streptophyta; class Magnoliopsida; order Lamiales; family Gesneriaceae; genus Haberlea; species Haberlea rhodopensis. The sequence continues at coordinate 107,188 of CAJQUN010000826.1, read as the reverse complement.
GGGATACGGATTATGCATTACGGTTGCATGCATGGCGTAGCGATGTGAAGACTTGCCCCTGTCATATTATAGCGATGAAGAATATTTGCCGCAAATATGTCGAAGCGAAGGATAATTCCACTGTCATTGTGATATCCCCGAAATGATTATGCGATTTTAATCATTAATTAAATTATGATTGATTTTGGTGTTAATTCATGGGATTGAATTAATATTATTGAGGAGATGCATATCAGGGTGCATGTGTTATATGTTGGGATTTTGGGGTTGTGGCATGATTATTTGGGGTGTGTGTGTTATTTATTTTGGTGAAGCATGTTTAAATGGGAATTGAAGTATTTTATTGAGAAAATACTATAAATATCATGTGAGGATATTTTAATACATCGTACTAAATACCGGGACCAAAACATAACACATCACTTAACCCACCACCCAACCACCCCCCTTGACCCATACCCTGCTGCCAGCTGCTCACCCATACCCTTTTTCCCTTCTCCCACTCTACCTTCCCATGTCCGAAATCCCTCCATTTCTCTCCCAAAAATCGTCCAACACTTGCTGAGCAAAATAGGAAGGAGTTCAACCATTTTTATTGCTTTGAAGCCTTCCAAAAATCGGAGCAAAAAGGGGTGAGAAACCATGTTCTGGTTTTGAATTTAAGTTGTTTAAGTTCATGCTTTTTGTTGGTGTAAACATGGCATGTTAGCTTAGGTTTCTTAAAACCTTCGATTTAAATGCTTATATAGTGTTGTTATGAAACTTCCAGTATTTTTCCTTGAGCATGTTACATGTTTTATGTGAAGGATTTAAGCATGTAAATTATAGTGTTCGAAAATCTGGGTAAAGTGTGTGCCCTGTTTTTCTGGAAAATATGGGATGGGAGTGAAGTTGTAGAGGAATTATCATGCATGTTAGCTAGGTTTTTAGTAAACCTTTGATTTGAGTACATGCATGGTAGTTTTGTAAAGCTCTTGGAGGTTTTGTTCGAGCATGTTTTATGTTATATGTTGTAGTTTTAATAGCATGAAACAAGGTGCTCGAGAAATCTGGAAATGAAATATGTACCCTGTTTTCAGAAAATCTTGGATGGGTACTGATATTGTTGGGTGATTTCATGCATGTGGGTTTATGTTTGGGTATAACTTTGATTTGATTACACTCACGGTAATACCTTGTAGCTACTAGCATGTTGGTTTGGGCATGTGGTATAGCTTATGTGCTAGTTTGAATGGTATGAATATGAGTGTTCAGAAATCTGGAAAATATCGCGCACAGAGCATGTGGCGATCGATCGCCACAAATGGGGCGATCGATCGCCGAAGGCCAGTAGCCAAAATCAAAGACAGGTGATCGATCGCCATGAATGGCGCGATCGATCGCCATGGGCCAGTGAAGTCTGGCGATCGATCGCCTCGAGGTAGCGATCGATCGCCAGAGGCAGAATAATGAAAAAATGATATTTTGTTGGATTTTTGATTTTGGACTATAAATTGGCATCTAATATTGTGTTGTACACTGGTGTAGAGCCTTCACAGATAGCTACACAGCGCAGGGGATAGAGTCCAGCAACACACTACATTTTGGAAAGTACCGTAAGCGACGTTCGGGCATCCCAACGGTAACATGTACTTTATGTTTGTCTATTTGACACATGATGAATGCATGTGATGCATTAAGAGTATGATACATGTTATTATGCAGTGATTGCATATTGTGATGTGGAATAAAAGAGGTATATTCCACGAGTCAGGGGTGATCACAGTGAGGATTTTAATGCTTACGCTTTACCGCTAAATATGTGGAGCGGGAGGGGGGAGGCTCGCTTGCACATAGAGGCGGGGAATGCCATACGAAGCGATGATGAGATACCGCTTGTATGAAGAAGCGATGATGAGATACCGCTTGTTTTGAGATTAAGGAGCAAAGAAGCATTAAAATAACTGATGATGACTGACTCGAGAGAAAGTAATGATATGTCATGACATTTATTTATGAGGCCATATGTTCATATAGTGATTTGATTATGAATTATGGTACAGGGACAACCAATAGGCGTTGTAAATGCGATGGAAATACAGGAAGTGTTTTGTATTTATGATTTATGCATTTACGCTTTATGTATTCATATTGTGTTGTATATGAATAGCTATGTGCTCATGTGTTGGGGGTTGTCTTTGTAGGTGCATTTGATACGGAGAATCAGGGTCGGGGTTGATACATTGAGCCTTAAGAAGTGCTATGGGATTAGCAGAAAAGAGATTGATTTTGAGTAGTTTCTACAAGGGGTAGAGTAAAGCTATAAATTGTACCTATTGCTAGGAATATGAAAAATTCCTTTTGAACTTTTGGTACTGTAACTTAAGCTCAGGATATCAACACGACTTAACATTCTGATTAAGTATGGTTAGTTCTCTTAATTGCACCTTATAATATGTTTAACATAACGGGGTCTCACATTTAGTGGTATCAGAGCAGTGGTTAGATAACCAGGGAAGAGTGAAGGGTAGCCTTTAGAGACAAGTTGGTTAGGTATTCATTGTTGGGCATGTTATGCATGTGATGCATATTGTATAAGTGTTATACTAACATGCATTGAATATGATACTCTTGTATCTAACAGCTTATACTATGAACTGCTTTTGGTATTGTTGTTAACTCTTGTGTTGCAGCATGTCGGCTATTAACCCGGAGAACCTCAATGAAGAGGTAGGGGATATGGGCAGTATGAATGCTAGTGTTGCTCAGACAAATCCGTTACCGCCACCTGCTGTGGGCGTGGAGCCCAGTGCACAGATGTTATTACCAGGGGAGCTCAGTTTGACACAGTTTCTGAACTTCCGTCCACCCATGTTTGAGGGGACCGAGTCTGGAGAAGGGGCCGAAGAGTGACTGGAACGGATAGAACAGATACTTGTGACTGCACCTTGTGCACGGACCGCATGGTTACGACTAGCAGAGTTTCAAATGGCGAAAAAGCCTTCTATGTGGTGGAAGACCACTGTGATGGAGCTGAGGGCTCAAGGTATGGTGGTAGACTGGACTGTATTCAGGACCCGGTTTCTTAACCGGTATTTTTCTGCAGCTGCCAGACAAGTAAAAGAGGACGAGTTCACTAATTTGAAGCAGGGCAGCATGTCAGTTTCAGATTTTGCTTTGCAGTATTCCTCACTGTTGAGGTATGTCCCTCATATCGCTGTGAGCAGCCATGCGAAGATGAGGCATTTCCTGAAGGGACTGAGGCCAGAACTATTTGATCGGGTTGTCTCCAACAACCCCAGCTCTTTTGATGACGCCCTGACACGGGCAGAGTTGGCAGAGATTGCAGTGGGCGCGTACAAGGATGTTGTACCCCCTTTGTAGCACCACAGAGACCTGTTGTTGATAGCCTGAGGCCGCGAAGGGACCAGTTCAAGCCTCGTGGGGCCTCATCATCTTCTAGATTTGGTGGGAAGAGGTCTCAAGGTCAGAAGCAAAGCAATCGGGGACCTACACAGGGGAGTAAGGAAGGAGGGGACAGGTGTGACCGCTGTGGAGGATTTCACTTGTCACGTGACTGCCGAGGCTGTTATGTTTGTGGCAAGGTGGGACACTTAGCTCGAGCTTGCCCCAATCGGGCAGGTCAGACAGACTCCGGGCCGAATAGGCCAAGATTTGACGCTAGGACGGCACCACCGAGACAGCAGTTTGTGCCTCGACCACAGGGAGGTCAGGCGGCAGGACCGCCGCAGGGACAAGTGTATGCTTTGACGCGAGAGCAGGCAGAGGCAGCCCCGGAGGAGGTGATTGCTGGTACGTGTCACTTATTTACGTACCCTGCATTTATTTTGGTAGATACAGGTGCTTCTCATTCTTTTGTATCTGTTGCTTTTGTGGAGAGACACCACTTGTGCTCGTCTCTGTTACCCACGCCTCTCATGGTCTCGACACCCACGGGAAAGCATGTGATTGCGGACCGACTTTATCTGATTGCCTCATTTATTTTGAGGGCAATGATCTGAGGGCCGATCTGATTCAGTTAGAGATGGCAGATTTTGACTGCATTATCGGCATTGATGTGTTGAGCAGATACCGAGCTGTGGTAGATTGCCGAAATAGGATGGTACGTTTTCTATCTGATCAGGGGTTCCAGTGGACCTTTTATGGGGATGGCTCTCGTCCAAAGATTCCAGTGATCTCAGCGGTTAAGATGTCGCGGTTATTGGAACGCGGCCACGCGGGCTACCTTATTTATGCCATGGATGCATCAGACGAGAAGGAAGTGAGAGCCGAGGACATTCCGATCGTGGCGGAATTCATTGATGTATTCCCGGATGAGATTCCAGGGTTTCCGCCGATCAGAGATGTGGAGTTTGCCATTGAGCTACTGCCGGGGACATCGGCCATTTCTCGTGCCCCATACAGGATGGCACCGGCAGAGCTGAGAGAGCTGAAAGTGCAGTTACAGGAGCTCCTCGACAAGGGATACATTCGTCCTAGTGTATCGCCTTGGGGTGCACCAGTCTTGTTCATGAAAAAGAAGGATGGTTCAATGCGTCTGTGCATTGACTACAGGCAACTGAACAAGGCCACAGTGAAGAACAAGTATCCACTTCCGAGGATTGATGATCTGTTCGATCAGCTTCAGGGTACAGAGGTTTACTCAAAGATAGATTTGAGGTCAGGCTATCACCAGGTGTGGGTTAGAACAGGTGATGTCCAGAAGACAGCTTTTAGAACTCGGTATGGACACTATGAGTTCTTAGTGATGCCTTTTGGTGTAACTAATGCACCTGCAGTTTTTATGAGTTTGATGAACAGAGTATTTCAAGAGTACCTCGATCGGTTCGTGATCGTGTTCATTGATGACATCCTTGTCTACTCCAGGAGTGAGGGGGAACATGCCGATCATTTGAGGACAGTACTACAGATTCTCAGAGATCATCGGTTGTACGCCAAACTCAGCAAGTGTGAGTTTTGGCTGAGCAGTGTATCATTCTTGGGTCACATTATCTCTCGACAGATATCAGTAGATCCCAGGAAGATTGAGGTGGTTATGGATTGGTCCGCCCCTACTTCAGTCAGTGAGATTCGAAGTTTTCTTGGTTTGTCTGGCTATTACCGACGTTTTGTCGAGGGTTTCTCAAAGATCGCCAAGCCACTTACACAGCTGACTCAGAAGGGAGTTCCATTCCTTTGGTCGGAAACTTGTGAGCAGAGCTTCCAAGAGTTGAAGCACAGATTGACTTCAGCGCCAGCTTTGGTGATTCCCAGGGAGAACAAAGGGTTCGTTCTCTATACCGACGCATCTCTTCAGGGTTTAGGATGCGTGCTGATGCAGGATAAGCACGTTGTGGCTTACGCTTCGAGACAATTGAAGCCACACGAGGCGAGGTATCCAGTCCACGATTTGTAGCTAGCAGCTATAGTGTTTGCCTTGAAGATCTGGCGACACTACTTATATGGTACCTCATTCACAATATTCACTGATCACAAGAGCCTGAAGTTCTTGTTTACACAGGCTGAGCTGAATATGAGGCAGAGGAGATGGATGGACCTGCTGAAGGACTATGACTGTGAAATCGAATACCATCCGAGAAAAGTAAACTTGACAGCCAATGATTTGAGTCAAAAAGTAAGGAGCACGGAAGAGGATGCCATGTGTCTATCAGCTATGATGGGCTCCTACTGCCATTTGGGGTTTGATTACGATGTGTCTGCTTCACCAGTGCGGGTTTTAACCTTATTACCTGAACCGGCTATTTATGGTCATGTCAGGAAGGCTCAGGGGACCGACGCAAAGGTTCAGAGATGGATGTCAGTGGTTCATTCAGGTCAGCCATCGAGATTCAGAGTGGCTGAGGATGGTTCTCTGAGACTTGGCGACAGATGGGTGGTTCCAGATACACCCGAGTTACGACAGGGTATATTACAAAGAGCTCATTGCAGCAGGATGAGTATCCACCCGGGCGGAAAGAAGATGTATAATGATTTACGCAGCCAGTTCTGGTGGAAGCGAATGAAACAAGATGTTACCTCATTCGTCAAAAGGTGTTTGATTTGTCAGCAGGTGAAGGCTGAGAGGCAGAGGCCTGGTGGTGAGCTAAGGAGCTTGGAGATACCACAGTGGAAGTGGGAGCACATATCCATGGACTTCGTGACCCACTTACCAAGGACTGTTTTGGGTTTTGATGCCATCTGGGTAGTCGTTGATAGGTTGACTAAAGTGGCTCATTATATTCCCTACAGTATGACCTTCACGTACTTGAGGATGGCACAGTTATATATCAGAGACATGGTGAGACTGCACGGGATCCCTGTTTCGATTGTGTCTGATTGAGATCCGCGGTTCACATCTCACTTCTGGGAGGGTCTTCAGTCAGCTCTAGGTACAGAGTTGAGGTTGAGCACAGCCTATCATCCCCAGACGGATGGACAGACCGAGCGTACGATACAGACGCTTGAAGATATGTTGAGGGCTTGTGTGCTGGAGTTCGATACTTCTTGGCAGGACTCGGTGGCCTTAGTAGAGTTCGCTTACAACAACAGCTACCAGGCAAGCATACAGATGGCTCCTTTTGAGGCCCTCTATGGTAGACGTTGTAGGTCACCTTTGTGTTGGGACGACGTGGATCGCAAATCAGTCGGAGGACCAGATTTGATCCGGGAAATGGAAGAAAAGGTAAAGGTGATAAGACAGAAGATGAAGGCAGCTCAGGACAGACAGGCACCGTATGCCAATCAGCGGCGAAGACCGTTGGAGTTTCAGTTGGGCGACAGAGTCTTTCTGAAGATCTCACCTTTCAGAGGTGTAGTACGGTTTGGGATGCGGGGGAAGTTATCCCCAAGATATGTAGGGCCGTACGAGATCTTGCAGCGTGTTGGTACTCTGGCGTACCGTTTGGCTTTACCGCCCTCTCTGTCTGGCATTCATATTGTATTTCATGTGTGTATGTTGCGGAAGTACGAGCCAGATCCTTCTCATGTGTTGCAGCCTTCTAAGGTTCAGATTGAGTTCGATGTTTCCTATGTGGAGCGGCCTATCAGGATTTTGGATAGGGCAGATCGCAGACTGAGAAACAAAGTTATTCCTATGGTCAAAGTTCAGTGGGATTGTAGGGGTGTCGAGGAGGCCACGTGGGAGACAGAGCGGCACATAGTGCAGCACTATCCAGAACTGTTTTCTGGTATGTGATTTATGTTTTGTTTTATATTGGGTGAGTGCATGCTGATTTCGAGGACGAAATCTTATAAGTAGGGGAGTATTGTGATATCCCCGAAATGATTATGCAATTTTAATCATTAATTAAATTATGATTGATTTTGGTGTTAATTCATGGGATTGAATTAATATTATTGAGGAGATGCATATCAGGGTGCATGTGTTATATGTTGGGATTTTGGGGTTGTGGCATGATTATTTGGGGTGTGTGTGTTATTTATTTTGGTGAAGCATGTTTAAATGGGAATTGAAGTATTTTATTGAGAAAATACTATAAATATCATGTGAGGATATTTTAATACATCGTGCTAAATACCGGGACCAAAACATAACACATCACTTAACCCACCACCCAACCACCCCCCTTGACCCATACCCTGCTGCCAGCTGCTCACCCATACCCCTTTTCCCTTCTCCCACTCTACCTTCCCATGCTCCATTTCTCTCCCAAAAATCGTCCAACACTTGCTGAGCAAAATAGGAAGGAGTTCAACCATTTTTATTGCTTTGAAGCCTTCCAAAAATCGGAGCAAAAAGGGGTGAGAAACCATGTTCTGGTTTTGAATTTAAGTTGTTTAAGTTCATGCTTTTTGTTGGTGTAAACATGGCATGTTAGCTTAGGTTTCTTAAAACCTTCGATTTAAATGCTTATATAGTGTTGTTATGAAACTTCCAGTATTTTTCCTTGAGCATGTTACATGTTTTATGTGAAGGATTTAAGCATGTAAATTATAGTGTTCGAAAATCTGGGTAAAGTGTGTGCCCTGTTTTTCTGGAAAATATGGGATGGGAGTGAAGTTGTAGAGGAATTATCATGCATGTTAGCTAGGTTTTTGGTAAACCTTTGATTTGAGTACATGCATGGTAGTTTTGTAAAGCTCTTGGAGGTTTTGTTCGAGCATATTTTATGTTATATGTTGTAGTTTTAATAGCATGAAACAAGGTGCTCGAGAAATCTGGAAATGAAATATGTACCCTGTTTTCAGAAAATCTTGGATGGGTATTGATATTGTTGGGTGATTTTCATGCATGTGGGTTTATGTTTGGGTATAACTTTGATTTGATTACACTCACGGTAATACCTTGTAGCTACTAGCATGTTGGTTTGGGCATGTGGTATAGCTTATGTGCTAGTTTGAATGGTATGAATATGAGTGTCCAGAAATCTGGAAAATATCGCGCACAGAGCATGTGGCGATCGATCGCCACAAATGGGGCGATCGATCGCCGAAGGCCAGTAGCCAAAATCAAAGACAGGCGATCGATCGCCATGAATGGCGCGATCGATCGCCATGGGCCAGTGAAGTCTGGCAATCGATCGCCTCGAGGTAGCGATCGATCGCCAGAGGCAGAATAATGAAAAAATGATATTTTGTTGGATTTTTGATTTTGGACTATAAATTGGCATCTAATATTGTGTTGTACACTGGTGTAGAGCCTTCACAGATAGCTACACAGCGCAGGGGATAGAGTCCCGCAACACACTACATTTTGGAAAGGTACGTAAGCGACGTACGGGCATCCCAACGGTAACATGTACTTTATGTTTGTCTATTTGACACATGATGAATGCATGTGATGCATTAAGAGTATGATACATGTTATTATGCATTGTGATTGCATATTGTGATGTGGAATAAAAGAGGTATATTCCACGAGTCAGGGGTGATCACAGTGAGGATTTTAATGCTTACGCTTTACCGCTAAATGTGTGGAGCGGGAGGGGGGAGGCCCGCTTGCACATAGAGGCGGGGAATGCCATACGAAGCGATGATGAGATACCGCTTGTATGAAGAAGCGATGATGAGATACCGCTTGTTTTGAGATTAAGGAGCGAAGAAGCATTAAAATAACTGATGATGACTGACTCGAGAGAAAGTAATGATATGTCATGACATTTATTTATGAGGCCATATGTTCATATAGTGATTTGATTATGAATTATGGTACAGGGACAACCAATAGGCGTTGTAAATGCGATGGAAACACAGGAAGTGTTTTGTATTTATGATTTATGCATTTACGCTTTATGTATTCATATTGTGTTGTATATGAATAGCTATGTGCTCATGTGTTGGGGGTTGTCTTTGTAGATGCATTTGATACGGAGAATCAGGGTCGGGGTTGATACGTTGAGCCTTAAGAAGTGCTATGGGATTAGCAGAAAAGAGATTTATTTTGAGTAGTTTCTACAAGGGGTAGAGTAAAGCTATAAATTGTACCTATTGCTAGGAATATGAAAAATTCCTTTTGAACTTTTGGTACTGTAACTTAAGCTCAGGATATCAACACGACTTAACACTCGGATTAAGTATGGTTAGTTCTCTTAATTGCACCTTATAATATGTTTAACATAACGGGGTCTCACAGTCATATTACTATTGCGAGGGATATTATGCCGCTAATATGTCGAAGCGAGGGGTATTTCCGCTGTCATGATAAAACGAGGAGTAGTGGCGTCGTTGTCATACCATCGCGATGAAGAATTATTGCCGCTTAACCGAGGGATATTATACCACTAATATGGCGTAGCGATGAGCTTTCTGCTGTCATATGATAGCGATGGAGGATATTTGCCGCTTAAGTGAGGGATATTATGTCGCTGGTATGTCGAAGCGAAGTAGCGAAGAGGGATATTTGCCGCTGTATAGCGAGGGATATCATGACGCTATTCTATTGGCGATGGTTTATGCCGTCGGATATTCATAGCGATGGTTCATTCCGCTATTCTATTGGCGATGGTTTATGCCGCCGGGTATTCATAGCGATGGTTCATTCCGCTATTCTATTGGTGATGGTTTATGCCGCCGGGTATTCATAGCGATGGTTCATCCCGCTATTCTATTGGCGATGGTTTATGCCGCCCGGTATTCATAGCGATGGTTCATTCCGCTATTCTGTAGGCGATGGTTCATGCCGCCAGGTATTTTTTAGCGATGGGTCATTCCGCTACATATATGGCGATGGTTCATACCACCGGATATCTATAGCGTTGTTTTATGCCGCTGACTCTATGGCCAGGGATCATGCTGTTGATTCTATAGCGATGGGTTATACCGTTATGTACGTAGCACTGGATTACGCCACCTACGAGCGATGGGTGCTGCTTGCGTACCACTGGTGGACGATGGATACAGGTATGCCGCTATCTTGTTAGCGATGAGGTATGGTGTATTACTGTTTTATTAGCATTATTGTGGATGTCATGCGTTGTTATACATATACCGTCACGTGTTTGACGATGAGATTATGGATGTCGTGTATCGACACATACCGTCACGTGTTTGACGGTGAGATCGTGAATGTCAGGTGTTGACATGTACCGTCACGAGTTGGCGATGTTATTTTGGATGTCATATGTTGGTATATACCTTCACAGGATGACGATGACATAGCGGATGTTCTATGTAGACGTGTATCGTCGTTTTGATGAATAATACGTCTGGGCGTGTGTATTTAGTCGTATGGTTTGAGTGCCGATGGTGAACACAAGGTGATGTCTACGTCACTGGTTGGCGAGACTATTACGACGAGCAGGTTTGCTCGATGGATTATGGATGCATTGTATCGGTGAGTGTACCACATCATGTAATAGAGGTAATATTTTCGAGTAGTGATACCTTTGGGTATACTCACTGGAATGGCTAAGGCCAAGTGATTGGTGGTAAGAGTAGTCATTGAGGAAACTGCTCGCTTGTCGTTGTGATGTGTGGTAGACATGGTCACACCCACCCTGAGGGTGTGGAATAAGTCCTAATGGATTAGGATTGCACCGTGGTTGAGCAAAGACACTGGGATATCCATTATGCTTTGGTGTTTTAGAGAAATATTGGGTGATGACCCACTACTCTAATGGTTTGTACGGTATGGCATACCGGGATGGAACGTATGGCATGTTGGTAGGCTTGATATAAGCCTATGGAGGCAGCGCTTTGCTAGCCAGATATCGTGGCAGTGATATAGTGTGCTTGTTGGAGCCATTATACTGCACGTTGGGACCGAGTTTGGTGAATCGTTCGGTAATACGATGAGGGTTTATGGTAGACTCTTGTAGTCTCTATGTGGCATGATGATTGAGGCAGGGAATGCCTCACGGGGACGTTTATACGTCAAATGTTAAGGGACTTGTTCTGGGACAACTCAAATCTGTTGGGAGTACCAACGTGAGTGTCGGCAAGTCATTGTTAGCTCTGGTTGAGCATCCTTGCATATGGAATGCAACGGGAGTCACAATTGGAATTGTGGGATATAGCTAGTGGGGTAACACTATTATATTCATTTTATCTCTTGGAGGGATTTGGATTGTACTATCATGGAGATAGTTGGTATCGATGATGGACTGGGTAATGGCTTTATATTTCCGGTAAGACGTACGACGAGGCGTCTCTGGGAGATGCTCGAGGTTTATGGAGTACTATGGCATTAGTACAGAGCATCATTAGAATGAGTATACGTGGTGTATATGGGTTTCGATTTGGTAATAGTGGCATTGATGCACTATTCTAACCAGTTGTATATTTCTAGATTCCGGAATATATTTTGGTATAAATATATCCAGATTTTCCGAACAGTGGTTCGAGGTTGGAGGGTCATGGATTCATGACACTTTCCTTGTGAGGAAGGCGGTATTGATATACCTACCAGTTGAATCTTTTGGGAGATTCATTGATTTGGTTTGTGTGGTGTTGATGTTGAAATCACACCCTTTTTGGTTTGTCAACCATCATTCTCCGTGGAGTGAGAATAATTGAGGATTGACAGTTGGTTTTGAAATTTTGGGTATGATTGGAGATACCCGCGTCTATTGCTTTGAGTGTGCATGTTGTGTTGGTGCGCGGGCATGTATGCCGGTGTGGGTATACAAAGGCCAGCATTTTCTTGGTACTCGTCGAGCATCGAATTTATATGCTTTGATGAATAAATCTCCGGTGAGAGATTGTGGCACCTTGAGATTGGTAATCTCGATGGCACGGTGTATTCTGAGGAATAATCGTGAGGTCCGGTTGACTTCCCCTGAGGAAGGATTGTCGTGTTTTGGGACCATGGAAAAATTCTTGTTAGTTAACGATAGCTTCCTTGTGTTAGGATTGTTGATTCCTAGGGTAAACAAGGGATGGCCAGAATTTGGATTGGTTTAGTGTCGTGGTTGGCACGTGTAGCGGGAATGCAATTAATTGTTCCTGCATGTCCTTTCGAGAACTTGAGACCTCGTGGAGTCTCGGTTGTGTGTTTGGACCAAGATATGATTCTTGGAACACCTGGATGTAGACATCTTTAGAGATGTGCTTTGTGTTGATCGGTAGCGATGAGTTGCCCGATCCGTGTTGCAATGTGGTGCGACTACTCCTTTGATGGAGATGGATTTGGAAATAGGAACCGGATGTAGTTTAGGTACACTGTTGTGTACTGGTGGTCACTTTGGTAACGATGTATGTTTAACAACTTTGGTTATGTCAGGGAGATATCATCGAGGCGATATCTATTTGGAATCACGAATGATTCGTTTGATTTGCAGTTAAGTTTGTCTGACTGCTCTTGGGATGGTTAGCATTGGGGAATGCCAATGTCTTTCGTGGATTTGTGTCAGTTTGGGAGGTTACTCCATTCCAGGTTTTGGTGCGAGGTAGGTATCCTCGTGGTTGGTGTGTTGTTCATGTTATGTTCATGATTCGACATTGTTGATCCGTTTGGATTGCGTGGTCTCGGCGTTACGTGGAGTACGCCGTGCAAATTTCGAGGATGAAATTTTAGTAGTGGGGGATAATTGTGATGCCCGGGGATTAATGGTGTTAATCTCGGTGTAGTAATAATCATTAATGGTTTTAATTGTGGCAATTATGAATTAATTGGGTTTTGGGACTCCCGGAGATTTTAAATCCTATTTTTGGAGTCGTTGGATCCAAAGGTTGAGATTGTATTCTCACCGTGGTGAAAAACCTTGGAATTGGGTTTTTGGTGGGATCTGGGGTCCGGAGTACTTTGTGCTGGGGCTGGTAATGGAAATAGAGATTGAGAGGTAATTATTGAAAACAGATGATTTTAATGAGTCATGATGTATTTGTGGAAAGATCGGTATTTTCGAGTTTTGGTACTATATATACCAAGTAGACTCGGTATTCCGTCATTTGGCACGGAACCCTTCCCTCTCTCCTCTCTCTCTACGCTCAAACCCTTCCCCCATTTCCCTCTTTTTCCCTCGGTGGAAGAATCGTTGATAGCTTGGCTCGGAGCCGCATTTCTCGAAGATAATCAGGTATTCATCTTCCCCTCACCATTGTCTTCAATTTGGTAGTAGTATTGTAGAGTTTGGTTGGGTTTTGAATTGGTTATGAGATTTGGGGATTTTGGTTAAAAATCTAAAATGTTCCTTTTAGTGTTTTTATTGAGTTTAAATGGTGTATTGGTGGTGTTGAGGAAGTTAGGGGTGTTGGTTTTGAGTTTGGGTGTCAAAAACACCATGGAAGCTCGAATTTCTCGAAAAATCGCAAATCGCGATCGATCGCCGAGGAGGACCGGTCGATCGCGACGAGCAGCTGTTAATTTGGTGACGATGAACAGTGCGGGCGATCGATCGCGAGTTCTCGGCGATCGAAGACTCGCGATCAATCGCGGTAGGGCGCTGTTGCCCACTGGACAGGGGCGATCGATCGCGCTAAAAGCGGCTATCGATCGCCGCCTGTAGGAATTTGTTTTTTTGGAAATTTTGGAAAAATGTCGGATTTTGGAATCAAGGTTTATGTAGCCCGTTTCCGGGGCAATGTCTACATTCCAATGGGAATCCTATACTTTTAAAATGGATTGGTTGGAGCCAAAGTTTAATCAAAAAGAATTCTCGGTTGGTTTTGGGCTATCTGTTAAACTTATAAAATGGAATATTTTGGGTATTATGCATGCTTAGCCTGGGGCTTTTATTTTGGTAATCGTCATGGATGGACGATAGGTTTGGAAGTTGTGAAAGTGCTTGGGCACGTGGTTGCATGCCTATGTTTAATTGGGAGTTATTTGCATGTTAGCACTTAACTCATCGGGTCGTGGGACTCAGGCAAGGTTGGACTCGAACTACGGAAGTATAAGGTACGTATAACGTACGAGCATAGCCTGTTATAATATTGCAACTGTGAAATGCATGGTATGTGGTAATTGCAACAAATGGATGTTAAAATGCATGGTATGTGGTACTTGTAATAAATGGACTGTGAAATGTATAGTATATGGTATTGCGACAAATGGAAATACATTGGGATGTATAAATGGGCTATGACTTCTCTCTCTTCATTTATAGTTTGCATGCAATTAAATATGGAATTGCTAAATGAACTGAGAGCATGTTAGTGTATTATAAGGGTGCATGCTATGTAAGTGATCTTTTGTTGGGGAATTTGAATATTATGTGGATCAAATGCAAGAAATTTTCTGGATAGTATATGGTGTTACACTTGCATATGGCTTTTTCCCCATGATAGTATGATTATATGCACCAATGGTATGGATTAATACACTAATAACGGGTTAAGGGCACGGGGGTCCTTACAAAATATATCTCTACTTGTTCTTTAAATGTAACTCATGTGCTCTTGTTACAATTGCAACAACTATGTAGCTCTATATGAAATCAACACATAAGTTTATGGAATTCAATATCTAAGCATACACTTGTAGGTATTCATCCTACTTGATTCAACTCGACCTCGAGTCCACGTTCAACCATAATTATCACATAATTACGCCTTAGTCATATTAAACAAGTACAAATCATATCGAGGCATTACATTAAACGTGGCCGAGTTAATTCATGCTTGGTCCTATCTGTTTAAACTTTGACATTACGTGGCAATTTATTAAACGTGTTCATGCTTGGTCATTTATGTTTAAACTTTGTCATTACGTTGTAATTTATTAAACGTGACCAAACTAATTCATGCTTGGTCCTATATGTTTAAACTTTGTCATTACGTGGTAATTTATTTAACATGGCCGAGCTAATTCATGTTTGGTCCTATCTGTTTGAGCATTACCATTACATGGTAATTTATTAAACGTGGTCGAGCTAATTCATGATTGGTCCTATCTGTTTAAACTTTGTCCTTACGTGGTAGTTTGTTAAACGTGGCCAAGCTAACTCTTGATTGCTCCTATCTGTTTAAACTTTGCTATTATGTGGCAATTTATTTAACATGGACGAGCTAATTCATGTTTGGTCCTATCTGTTTAACTTTGTCGTTACGTGGTAGTTTGTTAAACGTGGCCGAGATAACTCATGCTTGGTCATAATATGTTTAAACTTTGTCAATATGTGGGACTTTGTTAAACATGGCCAAGCTAACTCATGCTTGGTCCTATCTATTTAAACTTTGCCATTACGTGGTAATTTATTAAACGTGGCTAAGCTAATTCATGCTTGGTCCTATCTGTTTAAACTTTGCCATTACGTGGTAGTTTGTTAAAAGTGGCCGAGCTAACTCATGCTTGGTCCTATCTGTTTAAACTTTGCCATTACGTGGTAATTTATTAAACGTGACCAAGCTAATTCATGATTGGTCCTATCTATTTAAACTTTGTCAATACGTGGTAATTATTAAATGTGGCCGAGCTAATTCATGCTTGGTCCTATCTGTTTAAACTTTGTCAATACGTGGTTAGTTATTAAATGTGGCCGAGCTAATTCATGCTTGGTCCTATCTGTTTGAACTTTGCCATGACATGGTAATTTATTAGACGTGACCGAGCCAATTCATGCTTGGTCCTATCTGTTTATACTTTGCCATTACGTGGCAATTTATTAATGAGGCCGAGCTAATTCATGCTTGGTCCTATCTGTTTAAACTTTACCATACAAAATAGACAAAGAAACTGAACTCACACTAAAGAACAGGAGCTATTAAAAAATCAAGAGAGTGATTACAAAAACAGAGCGGAGTACGAACTAAAAGGGGGAACTCATATCTAAAGGTCAGGGGGAGATTGACAGCTACTCTCTCTACATCCAGAAAGTCCAGACAGACGTCAAGTACAATACAACCTCGCTCTTGGATATGACTGAGGCATCCTTGGAAACCAGCCTCAATGAAAGTAAGAAGTTCTCCCCTACCAACTCTTCAGATTTTTGTTTCTCCTCAGTTGCCTCCTTCTGAGCCTTAGCAAGCTCCTGCTTGGCAGAGTTAGCTAACCCTTTATCCAATGCTAGCTCATTACGAAGCTCCAGCAGGTCAGTTTCATGCTGGCATTTTTGTGCCTCAATCAAAGAATGGGCCTCAACTGCAACAACGAACTTCTTGTCGATCTGGGTTTAAGCTCAGAAACTTCCTTCTCATGCAAGGATTTGGCCTCGGCCAGTGAGTCTTGCATAGCCTCATACACCTTGGTGTCTTTCAGAGACTGTCTTCGGATGAAAGAAGCCCCGGATGTAAACTCCCCCATCAAGAGCATGGCCTCGGTAAGACGACTACCAGTACGGGTGATTAGGTCACCCCAGCTTAGTTGGTTCATATAGAGAGAGCATCCTCTACATTAGCCAGGTCACGAGCCACAGCTAAGGCAATTGTGCTCGGCCCTTCCCCAACAAGCCTAACTCCTCCCATGTAGGCCTCCATCACCCGCTCACGATGCCTCTCAACCTGAGCTGGCTCACCCCCTTTCTCACCTGCTGTCGGAGGGTCAGACGGATCAGTTCGAGCTTGAACTTGCCTCACAGGCTAAGCTTCTACAGCCGAAGACCCTACAGAACCCCCTGGCGCAGCCCGTTTTTCCTAGAGAGGGGAATCTCCTCGGCGGTAGGACATCAGCCACAACGTCCACAATAGTCACTCCCTCAGCTGCTTGGGAGTGAGCCTGTTTTTGCTACCTCTTTTGAATAGCCTTTAGCACCAGTGAGCTCATGACTCTGTCCCCCTGAATGAACAAGTAACGAGATCAGATAGACCTATCAGAAAATACTTAGAATAAAATATCTATTAAAGCTTGCTTGAACAAGTACCGGCTCTCCCCCTCAAAGTTAGATCAACCGGACTCAGCCCAGCAAAACAAATGAGCTCCTCCACCAACAGCTTAGATGAATTGAAGCAGTGGCCCCCAATGGCTCTCATTACATCTACGTAGAGGGGGCTCTTTTTGAAATTTTTAGGTGGAGAGGGGAGAACCGGGAGATAATCTATCCAATAAGTACAGCATACCCATGGCTGATGAGGTTTAACAAAAAAGAAACAGTTCTTCCAATCTTTGATCTTACTAGGATATCCCCCAACAAAGGCACAACCAGGTCAGCTGGTCACATACCAGGGTCCTTCATCGGATTTCATGATGAGGAAGAAGTAAGAAAGGGAGGGGTTGTCATAAGGTAACCCCAACGCCCTAAAAATAACTACATGGCTACATAAAATACGGAAGAAGTTGGGGGAGAATTGGCTAAGGTTAAGTTGATAAAAGGTACTGAGCTCTTGAAAGAACTCAGGAAGAGGAAAACGTAAACCCCCCCTCCAGCTACTACGGTAAAAGGTGTAATAACCCTCAGGAGGTTGGTGCGGCCGTTGGGAGGAAGAGGGGAATATGAATTCATGGTCAGAAGGGGCTTGACTGAGCTTGCGTATTTGGGCCTCATCTGACTCATCCAAAGCAAGAACATACAGTTCGTACCAGGGATAGTTATCAGGAGGGGACTACGATCTAAGATGAGGACCTACCTCAGTAATTTGAAGTTCGTGCCCAGCCGAGGTTCCAGCTCCCTGGGGATCCTCAGTTTGCACAACTTCCTCAGTTGGTTCAACTTCCTCAGTTCTAACAACTCCCTCAGGGAGGGCAATCCCTTCGGCATAAAAGAACCGTACTGATCTATCGCCCTAAGGTCCTCGTCAGTTGGAGGGGAAGGATATAATCGATCAGGGGAGGAAGACATTCTTAAACAAAACAACTAAGAATAATGTACCTAAGTGTTTTCAGAAAGAGAAAAATGGACAATGACACAAAAGAGGTCGTAGCCGATCTGTTTCAAGAATTGCAAAAGTAGATAATGGGGGACCGGACATACTATATATATAGGGGGACCTCCCCGAATCAGGGCCTTTGATCTACGATGCGTTGGACGGTCAGAATTTGCCTCGGAATATGACTGACGGCCCAACAGTCGGAATTTTGAATTCAAAATTCAAATCAATTAGCCGTTAGTTCCCGCCTAAATTTGGGATATCAGAAGAGCTGGCTCATCAAGTTACTTAGCACATACGAACTTCTGGTCTACGACGTCAGCTCAACTGGAGGGGGACTGTGATACCCTTAATAATAAGCCACCACCTGATGAGCCGACCTTGCTCCGTCATGTATTAATTGACCTTCTTCAAAATACATCGCCTGTTCTTTCGAACTCTTTGTTAGGACCGACCTGTTTGGTCGACGTGTTTCACCCCACCTGTTGGCCCTTCGCCAAACTGTCTGGCGACCTCTTTTGGGACCCGAGTTCATTGGCCGAGCTCTTCTCATTCCCTTCTTGATACATGGGCACAACAAGGAAGCTGAGTCCCCTAAACTAGGTAAGTCCTAGATCCGTGGAGCAGTAACTGGGATTTGATTGTATTCACAAGATCGTAGTATATCTGGATAAGATTTGGATAAACATGGAAGGAGTGCTTGCTACATGGTAACTCTTGGATCTTTGCCTATAAATACCAGGTTTGGGGTATCAACTCATTCATTCACAATCCTCTTACTTTACAAGTATATATTTTCTAGTATCCTCTCGCATGACTTCAGCGTTGGAGGGGACACGCCGGAAACTTCTGGCCCCCTTCTCACGTTTATTTCGTGATTTCAGGTGAGGATCCTAAGCAATATTGACATTATTATTTGCATTGAAGAAATAGGGAGGTATTGCTCACCTCCTATTGATATCAGAAGGTAGTCACGCTTTTTGGTGATATCAATTATAATTTGTGGGCAGTTACAAGAACACTTCAATTTTGTTAATTGTGGTGTGGTTCCCATATGTTATGATAATATATGATAGGATCGGCGGCTTATAACTTTATCAAAAACTATAGTTCTTTTACATTGTACAATATGCATGAGTCATGTTTTGATCATTCTATCTGTATCAACCTCCCAATAATTGCACAAACTTTGTAATTTTTGGGAACCGAACATGCGATATTGGTTCTAATATTAATTTAAGGATCGACTGTTGCCGTTTTATCAAAATCTATAGTGTATGATAATGATGGTACAAACTCAGATTTCTTAAACATTAGGATCGATTGTTGCCGTTTTATCAAAATCTATAGTGTATGATAATGATGGTACAAACTCAGATATCTTAAACATTACAACAGTCTAATCACCATATTTGATCACTCTTCTAATAAACATAATTATACTCCCAAAGAAAGGTAATATATATATATATATATATATATATATATATATATATATATATATATTAAACAATCACATCACTCAATGAAGAAGTAACATTCTTTCATTGAATTTGAAAATCAGATAGCCCAAGGTAGTGGAGACTAAAAAATTCATACACATCACCACAAAACTTGCGTAAATTTTAAAAATAGTCACATAACAAGGACATTCGCAAATAGTCCTAAATTTTTAGGATAATCAAATATAGTCTCAATAAATTATTTTTTCATAAAAATAGTTTCATAAATATTTTTATAAAATATAATCCTACAAGAACTTTTTTTAACAAAAGTGGTCTCTGAACCCTTAACAAAACTCATGACTATTTTGTTAAAAAATATTTTTTGTAGGAATATATTTGATAAAATATTTGTGGGACTAATTTTGTAAAAAAATAATTTCTTCGAACTATATTTGATTAGTCCTAAAAATTCAAGAGTACTTTTACAAATACCCCTATCTATGAGATCGTTTTTGTAATTTACCCAACTTGCGTGAGTAAAAATGGAAATAAAAAATATTACCTAAAATTTATGATCCAACCCTAGTCTATATAATTAACACATGATAATAGCTAAATGTTAAGTTCAATATAGATAGAATTTTGGGAACTCTAATCTCCAAAATAATTATTAATTGTGAAACTATCAAATGGGACGGTTACACGTGTCGAAAGTTAAATGTTTCGACAAATAAATCCCAAGTCTAAGAATAAATAATCTTGTCCCAATTAATAACTCAGAATAATATATAAAAAATGAGTCAAATCATTATTTAAAGAAGTGTTACTAGACATAATTAAATGAACTTTGTAGCGCAAGTTAGGAATATGTGGCTGTTTCTTTTTTGTTTTTTGTTGCCAAATTCGGTCGCCATTGACATGTAAAGTTCTTCGATAACTTTATTAAATCATAACTTATTTCTAATTATGTATAAGTATTTTATTGTTGAACCCATCCTCAACAACTACAAAAGGGAAATTTTTATTTAAATTCAAATCATTTTATATATATCTATTAATTTGACTCACCTATTAAATATGCTGAAAATAAAAACCAAACAGAAAACTAAGATCCATTCTAAGGACTACAAACACAACAAGGTGATTTGCTCAATTTACAAGCTTTGAAAAATGGTTTGGTTAAATTTTTTTTAATAGAGCTTATAAGATGCTAAGATAACCCATTTCTGATCTGACATCTAGAAGAAGTTTTTTTGTAACAAAAAAAAAAAAAAGTTGGATGACTTTAACTTATTTATTACCATCTTATTTATATAGTTTATATGAATAAAATATCCTCACAAATTTTATTGTAAATTTAAAGCAGGTTGAAGTATGTGCTTTTGCCAATTTTTTATAGAAGTAATAGCAAAAACAATGAAATTGTTGGGATCAAGCGAGATGCTTAGAGGGGGATGAATAAACGCACACATTGCTTTTTAAGAAGGTAAAACAAGATTTTCAGTTGAATTATTGACTGAAATCTATTATCACAATGTATGTCACTCAACAAACACCTTATGTTTGTTTATGGAAGTTCGAAACACAAACTTCTACGTCTCTCGTTCTTTCCGAACAAGGAAGAATATCTTCTAGAATACTAGTACAACAACTTGGACAAACCCACTTCAATCAAATCTCACTTAACTAAAACGCATAGTGTACTTGATATTAATCTGATAGTTACAAATACAACTCTATATAGTTAATCTTGAAACAAAATGAATAGAGTGTCTAAGTCCGCAAAAAGATCTTTGATAGATTGGGTAGAAAGAATGGTTTGTGCTTGAGGTGAACAACTTGGTATGATGAGTCGGGTCAGTGAGCTATTTAATTGATTTGCAATAAGTGCCTGAAGACATATTGAATATTTGAACGATTGGCTTGAACTCGTATTTAAAAATGACACTTATATCTTCACGAACTTCCTTAAAAACTTGCAAATTCCAACGTTCATTTCTCTTTAATCGAGGTCTTCATGTTATTTTGAAACTCGTAGGATACTTTAACAGAGTTCTTTTTGTCTAGCATTAAATACTTACCGGCTCCTCTTCGTAAACAGTGCTGAGTGCATTTAGCGATCATTGACTTCGTTTATTAGATATTTTGAATATGAATTAACGTATGTGTACTCTTATTTGAAGTTGGGACAAGTCAATGTCAACTAGGTAGTTTATCAAACCTCCGCTTGCTGAATATTTTCCCAAACACCCACCTTTTACAATCCCTTCCTTGTTGAAAATGAGACATGTATTGAAGAAAAAGAGCATATATAGTTTCGAGATGGTGACTTCGTTGCTGCTGCTACTATTTCAGATTTTGCTACCATTAATTTAAGTTATTTTTAAGCTTCCCTTTGTAAGAACATATTCTGTTTTTTATGAAATAAATGTTGTTTTTATATTTCATTCGGTACTACGAGAGTTGTTGTTTTCGAATTTATATTTGTAATTGATATAAGAGGATGGCTCGAGTCTTATATGATGGAAGCATGAGGATAAAAGAAAAGTTGATAGTCAACAAAGACACCAACTACTTTATAATTCTGTTATGTAAATAGCCGTTGAGTTAGCTGGATAGGTTTTATATCTGAGATTACTTCATGCATAAATACCGGGAAACAAAGAGATGTTGAGAACTTTCTTTTATCCACATTCAATCAATAAAATTGCTCTGGTTTTGTTCTTCACATTTCTGAAAGTTCTTCTTAGGGTTCATCTTTGCGTTCTTAATTCTTCTTCTCCATTCTTTCAATTACTGAATTTGTATCTACCATAACATTGATCAACGAGAATATCATCATCTCCGGCTTGGGGTCATGACACAAATATTGGATGAAAACAGAATATAGAAACAATGTCTTATTATTTGTATCAAACGGTGTTACGAGTTAAAAAAAACATTTAATATTTTATTTTTTTTCGTGTCAAAAAGACATTTATTATTATTTTTAGATAAGGGTTTTTTTAACTAAAATTTGTGAAGGACACAAGATGTTTTGATTCGTTATTTCTTTATATCATTTTACTCTTAGTCGAAGTTTTGTTTTATAGATTTTTGAAGTTTTGAATTGAGTTTAGTTTTAGACATTATTTACATTTCCAAATATAAATACACCAAATTTCCAAATTTACTATAATATTGATAGTTTTGGAGATATGCAATATAAAAGACTGGTCTATTCTAACTTACTTATATATCGAAAGTGTTCGTGTAGCGTACACTTTTCCTGTAAAATAAATATTTATGTACAATATATTTTTAAATGGTTATTATTTAATTTGTTTGAATAGTTTTTGTATTTAAATTTCTTAATAAAAATTATTTATCTGTGTGCTTACCATTTATGTTTTGTTAATTTAATCAGATGCCACGAGCTTTTGTAGTTTGATGATGATAGTTTACTGAAAAATAATAGTGAAGCTTTTAAGAGTTTCATGCATAATAAATAGTGTTGGAGAACACTAATTGTAATTGCTAGGAACCAATCAAAATATTGTTCTTAAGTTATTGTACGATTTAAAATTGATTGAACCGTTATCATCAACTATTATTTTAGTAAAATGATAGATACCCGATCATATAATTGATAGTAGATCCAAAAATCATGTGTTTGATTCACATGCATTACAAGATAGTGTAATTACTGAGAGTGAGATTGTTGTGGCATAATAAATATCTTTGTGGGGAGAACAATTGAACATAGTCGTTTAAAAAGGTTTGAGTTGTTTCATTACTATCAGTTATAACTTTATGTTATGTAAAATAATAAGCATTTGATTTTACAAATAATATATTTAATATAGAAAAATATAATATTCTATTTCAAAATAAATTTTTTTATTTTTTCGACTATTTTTTTTACCAGGCCAATTTTTGGTAAAATTATTCGAGGTATTTTTTGAGTATGGGAGATGTTAAATCAATTTTTTATGCTAACCACGAACTCGAGTGTGCCTAAATTATTCTAGGTTTCTTCCTTCGAGAGCTCTGTCTCCATAGTCGTATAAGTTATGACATACCATTAGCACTATATGGCCTGGCCCAAGTCTCTGATCATTTATAATGGGTCTGACTTTTTGGTCTGGCCGGCCCGTTTGACACCCTTCCCTTCAACCTCACCAGCAAAACACCTGGGTTTTCTTCAGAACCCTAAAAATGGCGGCAAAAGATCATCAATTGGACAAAATCCACGCCTTACGTCAGCTGGAACTCCGCCTCCTCCGCTGCTCTCTGCCGTCCGACCACCCCTCACCTCCACCGTCCCCCATTCAATTCTCCACGAACGTTTCTTCCTTACAGCCCCTCATAAACGACGTCGTCACGCTAATTGAATCCGGTCAATATGTACAAGCCCTCTCCTCTTCCTCTTCCGAAACTCTGTTTTCCGGTATGCACTTCAGCTCGTTTGAATCTGCTCAACGGTTCTACTCCGAATCGCTCCCCGAGTGTGCAAACTCGTTTCTTGATGTTAAGGGAGAAAGCTGGGAAGAAACGGCTGGCAAAGCGTTGCTTGTGATGGCTGTTGGTGTTGCGGCTTTGCTTGCCTTTACACAGTGCAATGTTACAGGGTCTATATCCTATTTCTGTACTTTTTACATATCCTATTTTTGGCATGATTTTTGTTTTCTTATTGCATCGTTGATAAAAAAGCAATAAAAAGGTGCAAAGATTGGATTTTTGAAGCTCAATGTACAAGATATTGTACAATGTTGAAGCTGGATTGTCTGTTTAAATGTTGTTAAACTAATATTCCAGATTCATTGCATGAATTTTTGTTATACTACTTTTATGTGGATATAATACACTATTATCAAGGTTGATGTATAAGATTCCAATTAAACCCTCAATGTTGATTCTTCTTGCTACTCTAATTTGGTATTCAAGTCTACTCTCTGCTGTATTGTTTTCTGGTAGCAGCTAGGAAGTAAGATAGGCCATTAATCATCCTTTTGAAAATAGATTTAGAAAGAAGAGAAAAACCTTTATCTGATATTGTTGTACTTTCAATTTGTCAACAATCATCAACCGGAGTTAAAATGTTTTTACTACAGTTGTGGACCTGTGGGATCACTGATTTAAATAATATAGAAAGACCATGCCAATATCTTTGAGAATCAGTATCTAGTTATGAAGTGATTTGTCTTATTAAACCTATATTAAATGGTGGAACAATGTTAACCTACTTTTTGCTTGCATGCTTGTAACAGGCCACAGGATAAGCTTCCCTTGATGCCACTTGTGGGACTGAAAAATGTAAAAGAAAAAGCACAATGTTGTGATTGGGTAGAATGGGAAGCATGGGCGGTTAAAGAACTGATGTCTGTTGGTTCTGACTTGCATGGAAAATTTTGTAACTTGCAGGTACTTCATGTGTTTTCATCAAAGTATTTTTACCCTTCTTTTATTTGGCGGTTCAAGGACATATATTTTGATGCAGAAGAAATTACTTTAAATGTTTTTTGACAATCTTTTACATGGTTATTATGTTTTCAACAGTTTCCTTTTGAACCAAAACTTGTGAGAAGTATACATGTTTGGAGTGGACAATATATGAACATATTTTGAATTCTGAATCTTTTGACTGCTTTGAAAGTTCAGATGTATGATATGACCCTGATGATAAGTATAAATTTGTGTTATTTGGAAATTGTGCAAAACATATGTAGTGAGTTGCAATGAGTTGAGAGGGAAAATTACAGATTTTTCATTTTGATGAATTGTTTTTACTCATGTATGAAATGAAGAAACTTAATTTGTTTTTCGCTTGACCGCTAAATGTAAACATCATCAGCATAACCCCATGACTGGTTTATTACCTCTTGGAAATGATAGTTTCTTATGTGACCCATATGGATTTTGTAATTTAGCTTTGATCTTTGACCCATCAATGGTCTATGATCCCATGGTTGATATTCCTTTTTAATTTGAATCATTGACATGCATCAAAGCTATCACAATCTACTGCTAACAATATTTCAAGAGTCATAACTAATTCTTGAGATTCATAAAATAAGTATGTGTCGCAAAAGGTTTGAAAAATCATAATCCAGGAGCCAAATGATCCAAAATTGTAGTGGTCTTTGGGTATTTGTTATTGTTTATACAGTCTTTGATTTATTTACAGAAATCCGGATTCTCCATCTCGTACAAGGATGGAAATGGCCCAGTTTGATTTTATTTGGTTATGACTAAGGTTCTATTTTCTTTCTGGTAGCTACCACGTACCTTCCCTTGTAACCCTTGACCTTCATTTATCTTAAGGAGCAAAATTTGAGTTTCCCAAGTATCATTACAAATGATGCTGTGGACTCTTAGATTAGTGATCATTATTGTAATACCAGAACCAGATATTTGAAAATGAGACTCCTGTAGATATTCTTGTTACGAAATTGCAGTTGCAATGGAATTATGTTTTGATTTGATTTTCTCTTTGCAGTACTTAGTTTTTGCAAAAACACTGCTAATGAGGACAAAAGATTTGTTATTTGAAAAGTTTTCTTCGATAGATGGATTGAGAACCATCGCATGGTGGTTAGCCAGAGTTTTATTCTTGCAACAGAGATTGTTGGATGAGCATTCCTCATTGGTGTTTGATTTGCTACAAGTCTTTATGCATGAAAGCTTATGTCATATGGGCAGCTTGGAGAATCTAAAAGATTATTGGGGTACTAGTGATGATTTTGTGACTATCCAATCAATGCTCCATTTAGAAGTGGGGGTAATGGAACTTTACTATGGGCGCGTTGATTCTTTCAGGTGAGTATCTATTCTAGATTTAGGTTTTACTGGATGGAATTTTTGCACAAATAACTTATTTATGAATTTAGATAATGTATCTAAGCTGTATTTGCATGCTGAGAATGATGGTGTATGCCTCTTCTGTGGAATTCAAGTGAAAACGTGGAGATGGTATGTGGTGCATCAATAAAGCAAGGGTAGATCATGATCGGACGCTTTAGGGAAACCCATGAAAATATAGCTTAACTGGCAATGGTCCTTGTGTTTGAAAACATAAAAGACATGAAAATATGATGCTTGCATGATTATCTCTCTTTATTTCTTTACAATTTTAAGTTTGCAAATCACCTACTCAAAAAGTTTGGGGCATACTTCTGTTTCAACACAAACATATTTAAGTTATTCGTGCAGCTTAAATCTTATAAATACTTGGTGCCATAATCTTTACAAAAAAAGCAAATATGTCCCCTAGCTGTGTTACCTTGAATTGGTTAGTGATGTTGTACCACTACAAGGCTTCGTTTTCCAAAACCTTGTTAAGATTTTGTATTATCCTAGTTTTCAAAAAATCAATTATTGATTTTCTTGAGAAAATCAATCTTGTTAATGCTTTTAAACAAGGAATGCAATTTTTTGATCATGATGAAAGTTAATAATAAGAGAATAAGACATCGTTCTAATACAAATTTTAAAGTGAATGTTAATCCCATCCTGACACCTACATTAGTGCTCATTTATTCACTTCAATAATATCAGTTTCCTTCTGGATCTTACCGAGTTAACTGTTGAAGTTAAAACATATAAATATAATATATTGAAAAATTGTGTGTATAAACTGGTTTCACAATGATTTGTAGTTTGATCACTGAAAACATGGATTTCGTTGGTGTTCGCATGGATATGAATGGAGCAACCACTTCCTTAAACCACACCCCCCCTCCCAACCCCGTAGTGCTCCTCGCTTTCCTTTGTTCTCTTGTTGATATCCACCGCTTGCTTGTTCATCCTATTTTCTATCTCAAATGCAATTTATTAACCTTATTGCAAATCATCTTTTGCTAAGCCTCTGTCATGCGTGGCAATACCTCGTGCATTGTGATATTGTGTACTTTAAAGCCCTATTTTAGAAGCAATTGTGAAGCATTGCATTTTTTATATTAGCTGCATAATGACTGTCTTAATTGGTATGTACTTCACAGGAAGCATTTCGAAACTGCTGCAGGGATATCCAATTACAATTTTTTCGTCAGTGGGTCTCTGGGTTATAGGACCATGCATCAGGTACTCAATTTAAATATTATCGCATGAAATTTGTTGGCAATGGTTTGTTTCTTTTGCATCCATTAATTATTAATGACACTTTGGTTCAGGTGGAACCAAAGTCACAGCTTCGGCTTGTTGCAGGAACCAGTCATGGAGATAATACCAGTGCCCCGTTGAGTCACAAGGCAAACATTATCGACAATTCTCCATATCAACCACCTCAGGAAATATCTGATGTTTTGATGACCCCGAGATTCGTAGCAGATGTGAGCAATAGTGCTAGTTGTGAACATGATGTTCAAAATCATGCTATTGCAACCACCCAATTGAAGGCAGTATACCAAGCTATGATTTTGGCCAACTGTCTTTCAATTCAGAAAAGTGCTCGTAATGATGATTTGCAAAGTAAGTTGTCACATACATGAGTTTCTCCTAGTTATTTTCTATGTCCATTGTAGTAGGAAAAACTATCCATCACTTGTTCAATAACCATATTTTAGAGCCTCTAGTAAACTAACACGAACTAGTTTGACAACTCCACACATTTAAGTAATGGAAAAATTTCGATGATCTATTCAAAAAAATTATGTATCATGGAAAAACCCTTATTATCTTGTTTGCAATTTTTTGCTATTTAAGAATCTTTGTCGGTAATAGCAGTTAAAGAAGTTAAAATGCAGAACAAAAAATATCTGAACCTCAAGAAATGAGGCGAGAGTGTGGTACGGGGAGAGAGAGTACGGGAAGACTAGATGAGATAAAGTTAAGAATCATTGTGAGCAAGATACTGGTAATCTAGTTTCTTTCCTTGCCTTTTATTCTTTTGAATAAAGCATGAAGTTATTGTAGAGAAACTTACTTCTTAACCTCTTACAAGTTTGCAAAATGATTTCCAAATATCAAACTAACTCTTATTGTAAAAAGAATAAAGTGTCCGCTCCATTATCTGACCAAAAGGGGTGTATTCTATTGGTTCAGAATTTAGAAATACAAGGCTCAAAAAACAAATAAAGAAAGAGCAAAGGACTTCACAGCTCTGGTCCTTCTTGTCCCTGCTCTGCTACCATAACCAAACTTAACCATTAATAACTATGATGAGCTACACAATGCAGTAGAGGATTCTGAGACTTGTCCTCAACAAGAAAATGCTCTAATCTAATGTGCGTGATCTTTTTATATTCTTCAAAGTTTATCATTTCATTAGCCATAATGATAAGCATAGTTATTAAAAGCTCACATAGCGCGCGCTAAAGCTCAAGGCGAAGCGAGGCGCGGGTCTTGCGCCTCGCAGCGCCATGCGCCTCGTGTTTTGGCAAAGCGCGTGCTATGTGCGCTATCTGCGCTTTTTCAATTAGCCAAGGCGTGCGCTGTAGCGCGCCTTTGCTAAGGTTGGGCTTTAAATTTAAACTTAGGCTTATTAAAAGTTAAAGAATATTAGGGTTAAGTTAGAGAGTTTTAGGATTACTGTTACATAAAGTCTTGTTGCATAAACACTCCAGCCTCTTGTCGCCTTTAAAGGATAAGCAGGTTGATGTGTTCAAGTGCTCTGTTTTTCTTTTCTTCAAAATTACCTTGCATTATTTCATTTCTTTTTTTCGTCTCAAATTATTATTTATTTTTGGATTGATTCTCCTTTCTTGTTTTATATTTTCTTTCCTTCTGTGACAAAGTTCACCAGTCATCACAATCGTCAATGAGGCCATTCAATCAAAGTTTGACAAACACTTGAGAATATAGCAAAATATAAATTGCTAAGCTATTAACATTGCTAAAGCATACTGCTAAGTGTTGCTAATGAGTTTGATTAAATTTTATGGATACTTCTGATGTATTAAAAATATATAAGCTATTGTACTTTAATAAAGTGCGCGCTTCGCGTCGCGCTTCGCGTCGCGCTATGTGCTATAGCCCCAGGACCCCTTAGCGCTTTAGTGCGCTATGCACCTTTAATAACTATGATGATAAGTATAACTTTGCCTCTTCTCCGTAAGTGACATATATTGCACAAGTTTGATGAGTTGCTGCAAAGCTCAAACCTTGAGGCCCAAGGATTTTATGGGGTGCCAATTTGTTGAATAATGATGCAGCTGAATTACAAATTAGGAGCTGTTAATTATCCAATTTTCTCTTGGATTTTTATATACAAAATTGAAGTAGATTATCCGTCGTGTATATGCAAAAAGCAGCAGCATCTTTGCTCAACACATTAGCACCCAAGAAAAGAAAATCATCAGGTGGTTCAATGTTTGCAATAACTCATCAAGCTTGTTGAGAATACTCAGATCACCTGTTAGCTAAATTATCACTAATATGTGGAGAGACAAATTTGAAGCATAGATATTAGAGTTGTCAATTTAGGTTTGGCCCGTCGGGTTGCCCAACCCACCATATAAAATGGGTGGGTTGGGTTAACATTTTCTCAACCCATTTAAAAGTGGGTCAAAATGGGTTAACCCATTTGGGTTATGGGTTGAGATGGGTTAGGTCGGGTCGTGTCTAATAAAATTATATTTTTTTTTACTTCTTTATTTTTTGGTGCCCGCCTAACCCGCAACCCACCTCGAGTTGGGTTGAGTTAGGATTTTTCCAACCCATTTGGAGGTGGGCCTAAATGGACTTGCCCGTTTGGGTTACGGGTTTGAGTGGGTTGGGTCGGGTTGCCCAAATTGACAGCTCTAATAGATATTGAGCAAACGATCTGGCGGATAACTTACTGTTTGTTCTTATGGCCAGTGAAATGTATTTGAAGTTATGTACCTATAAACAGACCATCCATTCAGCTTTATCGTGCATGCAAATGAGATTCTAGCATATTAGTGCTAGGAGGGAAATCAAACATAGTGGAATTTTTTGAAGAATTAATTAATCGTGCATTTAATTTTTAGATTAGGTTTGCGAGTTATTGTAATATTAATTTTGGTAAATGTACTCCAAATTGATGAGTAAGAGCAACTTATTCTCGTCCAACTATTGAGTATCCAAAAATTGCGGCGTGGCATTAGAAGCGATGTTTATCTATTATACTTTATTAATTAAGAAACCACATATTTTAAATTAAGTTGTTTCAATTTAATTTATATTTCCATTCTAACTATGTTCTACATAAAAATCTTTATATTGTTTGTTTAAATACTTATTATTTGATGTCTGTAATTCAGTCTTCCTATTCTTTTTCCAATCAAATTGACAATTGATAAAACTTCAGAGAAATTAGAGAAATTGAATGGAAGGATTTGATTTGTGGAGAGGATTTGATTTGGGAATGATTTGATGAATGAATTTGAAATTCATCTCAATTATCATTACACTTAACTAAATAATTAATGATGGTGGATTTAAAATTCACCAAATTTAAATTCATCCAAAAACCGCATTTCAAGGGGTCGAATCGCTACTTATCTAATCGTGTTCATCATTAATCTTTGGAGTGTCTCTTGCCTGCCCATGGATGCAGCAGCAGTTCGAAAGGTTGCCCTATTCGGGAATCTCCGGATCTATGCTGATTTTCAGCTCCCCAAACATGGATACAAGTAGATAAATGGGAAGTGATTCTGACTCCCACGTGTGGAAACAAAGTAAAACGTCCCGAGAAGAAAATAATTCTATTTGCCCACCGTACGTTGACAACCTTAAGAAATTGTGACGGAAGCTAAAACTCCAAAGATGAAATAGACATTGAAGAGCCTGTTTTCAATTTTTTCAAGGTTATTTGATCACATGACAAGGTATACATTTTTTGGCAAATAATTAAAAGCAAAACGTAATTCAAAGGATGAAATTGATTACATCATGTATATGCTTTTTAAATCACTGAAACTTCACGAGCGAAAGTAAATTATCCATAATTTTGCTAATACTGAAACCCCATCCCAAAAGTAAAGATGTTATTCCTGAAGGCTCCTATATCAGTTTTAGGATTGTGTGTGAATGAGCCAGTAGCAAACTGACTCATGGTGTTTAGAGCATTTTGACTGGTTTGCTTGGATTGCAATGTTTTTTTGATCATATCTTCCATTGTGCTTAATCTTCATTTAGAGTTCTCACATGTTCTCATGATTTGTTTTAGAGTGGGAAATGGCTCCATATATAGAGGCTATTGATTCTCAGCATTCATCACCATTCATTGTAAGTAAAAATGATACTTATATTTATGAATTTTGCATCATTTGATTTTATTTGATCTTGATGTCAATTGGCTGTAGTCGCACAACTTTGGAGACTTTGAAGTTGGATTCAAATTTGAAATCAAATTAGGTTTTGTGAAACAAGTTTGAAAATGAAATGGATTCCCTCTCCGAGCGGAGTCGAGCTAACCCCCTCCCGCATATGCCTTTTGTCTAGCGTTTATGATTTGCCACTTTCTATTATTTTCTTTTGCAAGTGGCATTTGATGTTACAGACGATGCTTTGATGTTATGATGTGTTCATAGACTAAGGTGATAGTTGCTACTGTAACCCTTTGGAAACGTACCTTGGGTTGAGTTTTTCAGCAGTGGTAGAAGGGGATGAACATTGCACGCTGTGAGGTGTTAATCTTGTTGTTTGTTTTTTTTTTTTTTTTTTTTCATTTTTAATTGAGACAGTTGACTCAAAATTCCAAGAAAACTGGCATATAAAAGTTTTGTGCCTTTCTGCTATTTGAAATTTTGTTGATATCATGTTCTGAATTCAAGAAACGTGTCTTGTTCTTATTGGTTACTGAAATGAGGCAATGTGAGCCCATTTACTTTTTTGTGTTGGAAACAAAACAAGGTTTCACGGGAAAAATAATAGCTGGATCTTCCTAGAATTATGGACAATATGTGATTGTTGTACCTTTCTAAAGAAGAGTCGAAGTGTCCCTTATATTCTGCAAAGTTACTTCTTTCATCATTATTCATTGATTTATATGCTTGCTATATGCATATTAACCGACCTTGTAGTTGAGAATCATGTCTTGAAAGTACAAAGGTTGTCGAGTTAGTTTGGTTTTTATTTTTTCTCTTCCTTATCTTTTGCCTTTCTTGAGTAGTAAACTTCTCACACTTACACCTGAATGAAACTTTGTACTTTATTTGCTTCAGATTTCTGCTCATCAAAATCGAAATGTTTTATGTTTTTCAGCTTCAACGTTTCTGTAACATATTGCGTATCCGGTGGGAGTCCACACGTGGTAGAACAAAGCAGCGCGCGCTACTGATGATGGAGAAGCTGGTAGTGTTTTTAGTCATTTTTCTCATTTATGGCAGCGTTTTTACCATATGCTGTACACAATAGCCTCTAGATATTGTTGATCTAATTTTTGTGATATCTTTGTCTTGAAACTTTTCAAGTAATCAATAGAATGAGACTCACATTTTAATCCCGAAAGGATTCATGGGAACGAGAGCCCTTTAGGTGATTAAATCTAGTGTGTATCACCTGTTTGCGATGCTAATGTTTCTTCCTCGCTTGGTGGCAGATAGCATGCTTTTCCATGTGTAGCAAAATCTTACCAGGGCCTGACTAACTCATTTATGAAACATTGAGTGGCCATATAGTTTACCTGTTGATTTGGGTCTCAACTCTTGTGCCTTTGCTAATTCTTGTGGATGGATTGGGGAATTCTTTTTTTTGGTTTTATTTTGCGGCAGCATTGTTTTCAATTAATTTATATACTATGTTTGTTGTGCACATGATGGGGAAGCATTCCTTTTGTTTTCTGTAACGTAATGTGTCATTCAATTATAGGTGGAGGACATCCGTAACCTTTCTCCTGGAGTAGCTGAAAGAATATATTACTGTTTTGGAGTCAATATGCCTTCAATTCCTGCATTACGCAAGTACGAAACTTTTTTCGTTATTATTTAATTTTAACTCATCACGAAGTAAAGCTTTACTTGTACTGCATTTGGCTATCATTCTGCTTTGCCCTGCATATTTTTATTTTAAAAAACTTTTTCCCATTAATGACTGGTATCATGATTACATTATTCAGGGAGTATGGTGATCTATTGGTCAGTTGTGGCTTGATAGGTGAAGCTGTTAAAGTTTATGAGGATCTTGAGCTTTGGGATAATCTGATATACTGTTACCAGTTAATGGATAAGAAAGCAGCAGCTGTTGAACTCATTAGGGCACGATTATCTGAATATCCATCTGACCCTAGGTTATGGTGTTCTCTCGGTGATAGTACAAACGACGACACTAGCTATGAGAAAGCACTGGAAGTTTCAGGAAATCGATCTGCTCGAGCTTTCAGGTCTCTTGCTCGCTCTGCCTACAACCGGGGAGACTATGAGAAGTCAAAACTTTTATGGGAATCTGCAATGTCTTTAAATTCCATGTATCCTGAGGGCTGGTTTGCGCTTGGTGCTGCTGCCTTAAAGGCTCGGGATGTTGACAAGGCACTGGATGGTTTTACACGAGCTGTTCAACTTGATCCTGAAAATGGGGAGGCCTGGAATAATATTGCTTGCTTACATATGATTAAAAAGAGAAATAAGGAGGCTTTTATCGCATTTAAGGAAGCTCTAAAATTGAAGCGAGATAGCTGGCAAATGTGGGAGAATTACAGCCATGTTGCTGCAGATATAGGAAATTTCAGCCAGGCCTTGGAAGCAGTGCAAAAGGTGCTTGACATTACTAAAAAGAAAAGAGTGGACTCTGAGTTGTTGGAGATGATTATGATAGATATTGAAGGGAGGGCTTCAACCAGTCCTGTTCAGCCCCCTGTGCCAAATGATGGTAGTGATTATACAGACTCTATCAAGGTCGATTCACTTGTGGATCAACTCAAAGAATCAACAGGATTTGAAGCTGAGTCGTCAAGAACACGTGAAACTGAGCATTTGATTAATCTGTTGGGCAAAATATTAAAACAAATTGTTCAAGGTGGCGGGACTGCAAACTCATGGGGATTATATGCAAGGTGGCACAAACTGAAAGGGGATCTTACAATGTGCTCAGAGGCCCTTCTTAAGCAAGTCAGATCGTACCAGGGATCCGATTTATGGAAGGATAGGGACCGATTTGTGAAATTTGCTCACGCTTCCTTGGAACTTTGTCATGTATACCAAGAACTTGCTTTGCGTGGCTCCAGCCGTAAAGAACTCTTTACTGCTGAGATGCATCTAAAAAGTATAATTAAGCAAGCTGCAAATTTTTCCGATACTAAAGAATATGGAGATCTGACGTCCTTTCTTGAAGAGGTGCAAGGGTCATTGCGAGCCGCTTCGTTGCCTGGTGCATGAAGCTAAACTCAGCCTCTTTTGGTGCTAATGCTACTTATTTTCTTTTTTTTCCTGTCCTATTCACATTGGCCTGTGAAGACCGAAGCGCTAAGTCGACTCAAATTGACATGGATTGGACGAGTTCATGAGATGGTCTCTGAGTCGAATAGGTGTGGATGTAAAGTCTTCTAGAAAGGAAGAAGGTAAAGCTTATTCGAGACTATGAACAGCGGCATGTGTATTTACATCCAAGAATTCGTATTTAAGATTTCTTCAACAATTAAACTATTTACGTGGAGGAGTGCTAGTTCTTTTTGGAGTCACTTACTCAGTTCATTTACGATATACATGTCCGTGGCGTAGGGTCATTTACGGAGCTCAGCTGAAGATTTTCTTCAGTTCGTTGCCTAAAAGGCAAGTTGTTCTAAGATGAGCTTATTCTTGTACTGCATATCATTTAGTGATGCTCGAGACCTTCAAAATAGTATTCAAGGGTGTTTATGATCAAAATATCTTATTTTACTGTTAGAAGACTTACTATTATTAGTTTAGATTACATTTACGAAGATTGTGTGTGACAAATCCATTATCTAAATTCATCATGTTTAATATTGGTATTTTTTGAGTTTCATGTTTAAAATACCTTTCTTTCATTTCGAGCTTATTATTGAACAAATATAATGGATTTGAAATTCTCACACAATTTAAGCATGTGAAATTTTGTCTCTTATTTTTTAGTTTTGGGTCTAGTTCGCTTGGTAAAATCTCACTTCCCTTTTAGGAAATACTCGTGTTCGAGTTCCGCCCCTCCACCTCCAATTGTCTGTTTCCATTGAGTTGGTTTTAATAATAAATGATGATTTGCGAACAAAAACCTTGTTTTTGATATTTTGGGTTTTTGGTATCGAAAATAATAGAGAGGATTTTTAAAACAAAGTAAAATAATTAGGTCTTTCTGGATATGCAATTTTTTTGTCCAGTTTTCTAGTGTGCATGAACACACCCCTGAGTAGTCTCCTCCAAACAATGTGTACGAGTACACATGGTTTTGGACGTCGATTTCATCATCGAATATTATGCAAAAAAAAATCTAAGAAAAATTTGTAGAACCGGCGTGTTTGGTGATCTGAGGTAATGTGAAAACAGAAAAATAGTGAGGAATATTTTGCGGTATCTAATTCCGGCACGAAAACTCGATAACCGGTGAAAAAAATAGTCCATACAGAAAAAAACATATCTCCTAAAATTCTTCGAGTGAAGATTTATGAAGAATAAAAGAATATTGAATGCATTTATTTTGCAAATATCAGAAACTTGTCAGCTTGTAGTAACAGTTGTTCCCATTAAGAAGAACCTGATAGCCATTTCCACAGGGGCACTTGAAATGGAGAACTAAGCACTTGCCATTCTGCTCCACCCACACAGCTTCCTCCGAAGGCTTTTCCATTTCTGTCTCGGATTCGTCCTAGAATATTATCTATTAGATAGTTTCGGTGATCAGAAATTCGACGAAGATGGCTTAATATTACTAAGGGTACTAGTTATACTAATACAAGCTCAGTATCATGAAAAAACAAGATTATCACATATTATTCAAGCAGAGAGTAAAAGAAATTCCCAGATTCTCAAGATTGTCTTTTGGTGAATTTGAGTATTCACCAAAAGTAGTAGATTCAGATAATCTACTAAATGTAGTAGATTCAGATAAGATTTCAGAGAGAAAAATAAGATGAAAGACAGAAAAGTTGAAACCTTAGGAATGTTTTCACAGTCTTCTTCTTGACCTTCTTCCTCTTCAGATATGACGTGATTCCACCATTGATTCATCTCACTTAACCTCTCCTTCATTCTCTTCAATCTCTGCATTCATACGCAATAATTACTAACGATTTCATAATCAAGAAACCAATTAAGTTAGACTAGGATAACAAACATTCATCAACTTGAAAAAAAAAACTCCACATAGAATACAACCCTGGTATCAGGACTCTCCCCGAGGCTCGGAGGCTCCAGAACCTTTCTGGCCTGTGGTGGGCGTGGCGGCGTGTAGGCGTTCGATGCCTGAAGATTAGCAACATGGGTGGGATCCGATATTGTTCGGAGAATCGCCGATGACCCCACTTCCTTTTTATTGATCACGGAGCCCTCATGCAATGGAGGGTTAAAGATATAGCCAGCAAACTGCGTGGGCTCGGATATAGTGCGGCGAAGAGGAGGTGAAGGAGAACCCGGAAATGAAAGTGGAAGTGGAAGTGCAGTGAAACCAAGAAAAGGATTCTTGCTGCTGTTGTTGTTAGCGGCTGCGGCTGCGGCGACGGCAGTGTTGGTGGTGGGGGGACAAGGGTATTGGAGGTTGGCCCTCTTAGATGGTTCTTGAAACGCTGTTGGAGGAAGAAACTGCCTTTTCTTGGAGTTGCTGTATGTAGTGCAGTTTTCAGACTGTTCTGCGGCGGTTTGGTAGGGGTGGTGGTGGACGACGGATGAGAGGTGCAGGCGGTTCATCGCATCGGATTCGAAGTTGGTGTCTTCCTGTTGGATTTCATGGAAGAGATTCACTTCTTGATCAGTCATCTTCAGATTCTATCTGCTAATTTTCAGCTCAGCTTGTTTGAAAGGAAATCAGATGTTGGAAAATCTAATCAGCCGTGGAGAAGGGGAAATACGTATGTATATGTATATATATATATATAGCAATTGCTAGACGCCAACGTCCGTTGCCATGTATTTGTGAGGCCCATCATCTCCATATGAAACCGCTTAAATATTCAAAATCAGGTTTAGTTGTGGTTTTAAAGATAAAATAGTGAAATTCGTTATCAAAAGTTAGCCTATTTTGCTATATATATATATATATATTTTTTTAGTCTCATTTCACCGGAGTACGGACGTTACACTGAAAATTATTGGCTTAATACCAGATAATTGATGTGGCACCGGATGTATTGACGTGGTATCAGACATTACTGATATGTCCGGCTTCACATCGGAACTCCGACAAAACATGATTAAAAAAAATGTTAATTTATTGCACTAAGATCCAACTTTAACGAAAATACAAATAATGACAAGTTAGATGATTGAATTAGTTATTTCCCTATAACAATTAGATAATAATTATTCCCCCACCATTATACTCCGTAAATTCTCTGTAAAACTTTTGGCTAAGAAAATCCAGATACAGGAAGAAATCAGAATCTCCGCGCAATGGTGTTCAAACACTTTGTAGATATATTGGCTATTATGTGTAGATTTGTTTACAACATTAAAATCATGTATTATAGTTTAATTACAATAAACATAATTGTATGGATTTTTTTTTTTTTAACAAAGAAGATGGTATATATTAAACCAAACGAGCCAAGTCGTGTACACAAGCAACAAAAATATTGGACGGAATTCCACGGAAGCTGGAATTGGTCTATGAGAGACTGAGAGGCTAAGGGGGTGTATTCAATCTAGATTTTTGTTGACTTTTAATGACTATTTTAAATGATTGACTTTTATGGAGTTGATAGATTTGTACAACTTATAATTAATTTATTTGAACTAACAAATGAACATAAATAACTTCTTCAATATATAATTTTTTTTTACTATTAATGTAAACACATTTTACTTATTTAACAGTCAAAAATGTGAAAAATACCTATTCAATTCTTTTGCATGACAAATATTGAACAACATTTTGTATATTCAAGATGACGACCTTGAAGATTCAGTTAATGTTGTTATATAATTGTAATCTATAATTTTGTGTAATAAAATAAAAGTTCTCTATTAAATAAAATTTTATAAACTTCAAATATTTTTTAGATACCTATAGACCTTGGGATGTACATGAGGCATCAAAATTTGTACCTAAAGATTTCAACAGAAGTCATTAAAAGTCTATGAGATTTTAGATACCTATAGACTTTTATAGAGTTTTAAAAATTCAAGTTTGAATATCACCTGATTTTTAAAATCTATATGAAAATCTGTTTTGAATACCATTAGACTTTTGTAGAGTATATAAAAGTCTGGATTGAATACCTCTAAACTTTTAAACTCCATAAAAGTCATTAAAAGTCAATAAAACTCTATAACCAATACACCCCCCTAAAACATGAGCTAAACTATTTACTGATCTTCTCCAATGAGAAACAACAAAACCATTGTCACCTTCGCAGAAGGTTCAAATAAAACTAATTAACGATGCAGCAGGATGGTAGGACGAAGGATTGATGATAGCCTTATAAACCAACTTTGTGTCGAGAAGATAACACCATGAGTCCAGTTAAATTGGGAGGCAATCACAAGAGCTTCCCGGATAGCCACCATTTCCGCAACAAAAGGAGCAAAAGATCCTAAGATTCTGGAGGCATGCACTAACAAGATAGTCCCATGATCGTCCCCAACAACCATCCCAATGCCAACAAAGTTGTGCTTGAGGAGGTAAAACTGCATCAACATTGATTTTAGTCACGCCGGTAGGTGGAGGAAGCTAACCAGTTTGCCTTGAAAACAAAAAGAGATTTCGATTGAACCAAATACTCCACCATACTAATGCGAAAGTGTCTGTGAATCCTCTTTGGATCCATGTTGGATAAACCCATAACCACAAATCAATACAGTTAAACATGTGAAATCCATTGAGCACGTATCATATTGAAGAAAGTTTCCATATTTCTGAGCACGATTACACAGTCATAAAACATGAATTCCGGTTTCAGGTAAATGATGGCATCTTGGGCAGGAATTCTCAATATGAAGACCACGCAGCGCCAAATTGAAATGAGTAGGTAACATATCAAGAAGGGCTCTCCAAATATGAATTTTGATTTTACTGGGAATACCAAACTTCCATAGACTACTGAAATGCATAACAGAGGTTTGGGACGTACATGTGTTACTGGCTGTCAGACATTGTGTTGCCAGTTGATAGCCGATTTGACCGAATACTCCCAATGTGGTGTATAGTGCAAGATTAATTTGTCATCACCATTCAATAATTGAACCGGGATACAATAAAATTCGTCATGATCAACAGGCCATAAGAAGTTATTAATACGGTTCCAATCCCAATCCCCATCATCGGTGCGCTAGTCTCAGATAGTCAAATGAGCCAAACTTTGGTTCGGACAGGTTATGGGTTGAAATGATAAAGGTCGAGGAACCCAAGGATCTTGAAAGACTTCGATTTGAGACGCAATTTGAGAGTCTGTATTGCCCAATGTAAGACTTTCATCGGCAAAAAAGAGATGAGTAATAACAGAGGCTGAACACGCACATTTGATGTCTTTGAAAGTCCCTACTCGAACATGGTGACGAAACAGAATAGAGAGGCCCTCAGAGCAAAAAATATATAAATAAGGTGAAAAATGGACAGCGTAGTCTGAGTCCTCTTGAAGGTAAAAACTGTCTCGTAGGTCGTCCGTTAAGAAGAACAGAAAACTGAATAGAACTCAAATAGTTCATAATTCAAGTAATCCAATTATCAGAGAATCCAAGACGATGCATAACTGCAGCCAGGGTATCCCCACTCCACCCTGTCATAGGCCTTAATATAATATCAAGTTTGCCCTTTTTTACAATGTCCGAGTGAATGTAGGCATTCAAAAGCAACCACAATATCATCTGTAATCAATCTACCAGAGATGAAAACACTTTGCTCCGGAGAAATAATAATGCTTAAAATTTCTTTAAGGCGATTGGCCACAACTTTGGTAATGATTTTTGCAATGACATTACACATGCTTAACAGTCTGAAATGATGAACATGTGTTGGATGGGATTGCTTTGGGATAAGCACAATGTTTGTATGGCTTAACGACCCATAAGGAAATTCGTGGTTTAGAAATACCCAAACAGATACTAGTACCCAAACAGAGACTAGCAGTGGAGGGACCAACCACATAACATTGATGCTGCAAGAAATCGGCATGAAAGCCATCAGGTCCCAGAGATTTCCAATGACTCATATGAAAAAGGGCATTCTTAATATCGT
The DNA here is from genome assembly GCA_907163345.1 of Haberlea rhodopensis. Classification (NCBI taxonomy): domain Eukaryota; kingdom Viridiplantae; phylum Streptophyta; class Magnoliopsida; order Lamiales; family Gesneriaceae; genus Haberlea; species Haberlea rhodopensis. The sequence goes on along the minus strand of CAJQUN010000826.1, from coordinate 66,407 downwards.
CAGCACAGAAAGGATCATCCAGTTAAGATGAAATATTATCTGAAATGGGACGATCCATACCAAATAAAATCGATGCACAGTACAATTCGGTGATGATGATTAACAATAACATCTTGACTAGCGCCTGAATCAGTGACCCAGTCAATTTACTGTGAAAAGAGTCGATGAATATGATTCTTCTTACGTCGTCTAGTAGCTCGGTGGTGAAAATATTTGGTGTTACGATCTCCAGCTGCTAACAAATTTGCTCGAGCCCGTTGATGCCAATAATGTTCTTGCAATGATAAGAGTTTGTCCATACGAATCTCAGTGGCATTAATAATATCAGGATCTGAAGCAATTCATTGATTATTAAGAGTAGAAAGGCGATATTGTGTATCAGAGATTTGACGAGATAAATTACCAATTTTTTCTTTGCCCCATTTCGCCAACTGAACACCACAAGAAGCCAATGCATGTTGAAAATCTTCATAAGACTGAGAAAATAATGGACAACATGCATTCCAAAGATCTGCCACTGCGGTCGAGAAATGCGTAGGAAGCGCCAAAAAGGTTACAATTGAAAGAATGCAGCAGGGGAATGTTATTACCAATTAATCGTTGGTCAAAATGGAGTGTAATTTTAATCATACGGTGGTCTGAACCATAAAAGTCCGAATGATGAACTGCATCATCCCAGTAAAGATTATGCAGTCCAAGTATGATTAGAATATCAGGTGAGCCGATGAATCCCATATCATAAAGTTGACAATAATCCAACACATCACGAAATGATTGCATTTGTGAAGTCGATCTAGCTATGCTACCATGTTTCTCAGCAAGAGAAGTGATGTCATTAAAATTCCCTGCTATCACCCAAGGGAAAGAACATAAACTAGATAAACGATTAAGAAGTTGCCAAGAGTGTGAGCTCAGCTGGGCATCAGGATTACCATAGGAATTGGTGAAACGCCAGGTATGTGAGTCTGAAGATGTAATAATAACATCTGTATGCTCCACAATATAGGATTGTAGAACCACTACCCAATCTTCATTCCATAATAATGCTAGTCCACCACTGCAGCCTACGTTATCAACTTCAATCCATTGGCAAACCCCAAACGCCGATGTAACATAGCAGCATTATGATTATGAAGTTTGGTTTCAGAAATAAATACCAATGCATGAGAATGCTCACGAATTGCCAACCGTGGTCTATTGAGAGCTCGAGAATCTTCCAAGCCACGAGCATTCCAGCTAAGAATACTCATAGATGTCGGCAAAATGGCTAGCTACAACCTCCCCTGAAGAAAAAAGACCGGTATTGGAAACAGTAGGCATGAGAAGCAGATCTTTTCCGATCCAAATGCAAAAACTAGCCCACACTAAGCCTCCAATAACAGAAATCCAATGAGGAAGGAATTCGGACGCACCAGTTGAAACGCAGAACATCGAAAACTTAAACCCAAGAGCAACTACCACAAGCTAAATCCTCCAGCACCCCAAAAAACAGAATAAAAAACACCGAATCAACAGAAAAAGGAGATTTTCACTAGGAATGTGACAAGAATGTGCCAACATTCATGAATATGAACTATGAACCCATAAATTAACAAAGAATATCCAGAAACTGAACAATTTAACACCCACCAGCATAATATAAAAGCTTCACAAGGAAGGAAGCACAAATTCACTAACATTCATGGAGTTTTCTAAACGACCGAATCTCACACAGGAAAACCCTGAAGTGGAAGCTTACTCTCATCGGAACGAGAGATAGGTGTTTCTCTTAATTGTATGAATTTAAAGTACAATTTTTTTAGAATTTTAAGACATGACATGTTTATTTTGAACAATCAAAATTATAGAACCAAATCATAAGAATATTCCAAACTTTGTTCTCATCTCTGTATGATCAGGAATCTGAGATTAGCAGCTATGAGGATCCATAAATTTCAGTCCATTGTTAATTTTTTAATTGAAATCTTTAAAATTAGTTGCTTATTGGTTGACGTAATTATGTTTTCGATTATAGTATCATATTATAAATGGACCGATTTCTATTCAGTTCTCATCTCTGTATGATCAGTGAATCTTTAAAATCTTAAACGTAGTTATGTATCATATGATTTCTATTCAGTTATACTTTGTAGGATACAACAAATTAAATACTAATGTAAATTTAAAATATCATTTTTGAGTCCAAAAAACACTTTATGTTTAAATTTTTTTTTTTTAATATTTGGGTATTAACTAACAAATTAAATCTTTATATTTAAAAGAATCTTTTCTAAAAAAAAGCCCAAAATATTCTCATACGTTAATTTTAACTATTTCTCTAAAATTTAGTTCATAATGTTATGCCTTGATCGATTGAAAAAAAATTAAACCCTTGTAAAAGGTGGGTAAGTGTTGTACATATTTTTTTTAAAGAAACAACATATTGGGCTAAATGATTAGGTTATACCCAAAAATTAATAAATTGATAATCATATGAGAATTGGGCTCAACTAAAATTAAGTAATGCCCAAAAAAATCAATATATTTATGAGCCTTCTAAGAGTTTGGCTAGCCTGGGCTAAAGCTTATCACACTCTAGGGGCTCGTCTCTGGCTTAAGATAGCCTAGTAGGTAGTCTTCCATTATGAAGAGATCTTAGGGGAGAGAACCAATATGAAAGAAATATTAACCCATTATAAAGAATGTGCACCCATCCTTCCACTTTTCTCGAGTTATATCGTTTATTTTACAACCAAGAGAAATTTTTTAGCATATGAGTTATATAGATGATCATTTCTCGAGACACAGTGCACCCATCCTTCCACTTTATTAAGGAAACCGCCAGCAGAACGTCGAAAAGTCTTTCATTGGAGTGGTGTTTTGTACATTTCTTTGAGTTTTCTTTTTCATTTTGTGACTTTTTTATTTTCATAAATATTTAATAATTTGATGTCAAATTTTGTGAACTTCAATTTTCAACATTTAATTTTGAGATTTTTTATTTATGGATATTTTTAGTATTTTTAATTATAAGACTGCTTGCCCTTATAACCCATAATATTTGTTGGATTCAGAAAACTGTACAAATCCGAATTTTGATGTTAACTGTTAAAAAAATCTATGTTTTGGTATAAACAAAACAGAGTCGATGAATATCAAAAGCCGATAGAAAATACCGAAGACATCAGTACAGTTCGAAAAAGGATCAGCTCAGCATTTCAACGACAAAGTAGTTCAGAAAAAGTCTTGGCACTTGAAAAGAACAACACATGGAATATTACTAATCTCCCACCAGGAAAGGAGACAATTTGATGCGGATGGATCTTCACAGTTAAACATAAGTCCGATGGAAGCATATATAGGTTCAAGGCGCGACTTGTGGCCAAGGGATACACGCAATCATATGGTATTGACTACTGATCGTTACTTTTTAAACAATAAAATACCAGTAGTGATCGATTAATCCACAAGTGCACGGTTGTCAAGTTTAATATAGTTTTAAAGAGTAGGGATGTCGTACCCACATGAACTAGTAGTAAGTACTAAACTTAATCAGTTTAATTATATTTATCCTACGATAGTTGGTTGATAATTATGCAATAGTAGAAATAACGAAAAGATATCAAAATTCCCAATCAAAAAGCATGTTGAAACGAAGAATTCAATAGAGAAAAATTATCAAGACATTGATTTACTTATGCAATCCCCTACAATTATCTCATTAGTATCGATCAATTTTCCATATGATTCTGACGAGTTCTCCTGGATTATCTAATATACTATCTCAAGATAAACATAATACCAAATTGCAGTAAGTTGTCATGCACTATTTAACAATTCAATATTGCATAAAACTTGGTGCAAACTTCTAGCTTTCGATTACTAGATATATATTGCTACGTGCGTATTTGATCATATCTCTCGATCTGAAGCTAAAACCCGCGGCATAATTTACCAGGTCATATTATAACATCATCTCTTGATCTCAATTTCAATTCAATGGTAATCAATCCATGAAATCTCTCGATCTCAATTTCAATTCAATGGTAATCAATCCATGAAAGCATTAAAATTATAAACTATGCACAAAGTTCACATGGTTTTTATAAAAAAACTAACAATTAAATCATAGGTTCAATCATAGAATCCACAAGTCTTGATAAAATAAACATAGCTTATAATCATCTTTATAGAAAGATGATTATATAATTGTTCTTAAGCAAAACAACATCAAAAATGACTTCAATAAGCAAAAGGTTCAGAAATACTAATAAATGCGAGGAATTGACTCCGGACGTTGTTCGTCTTCTGTCTCAAAGGTTGAATCTTTCTTGGCCGCTTGAAAGATGATGATAAGTTGAGTTCTATGGTAGAATATGGACCAAAAGCTTGTTGTGGCCGTCCATGTTGAGGTGTTTATAGTGAAGACAAAATAAGGTAGATTACTTGTGGACTTCAAACTCTAAAAGGTTTTTTTTTTCTTCTAATTTCTCATCTATCGATAGATCGGTAAGATGTACGGAATAATCGGTAGCTCCTTGAATTAAATTCTTTTAGTTACGGCATGGCTACCGATTGATCGATAAGCTGTATCTATCGAGTGGTAGATCATGAATTCCAAACTCAACGTATGTCTCTGGTGATTGTTCGGTGCATGTGTACAGATCGATCGGTGGCTCGTTTTTCCCCAAAAGTCGGGTTTTTTTTCCGTTTCTTCAATCGGTTCGTCCGTTTGAGTCATTTTTCATCATTTTAAGCATAAATTCTTCACTTTCATGAACTTGGTCATTGTTCCTGAAATGAACAAAAAACAACACAAAATCGCATAATATCGTCCGAGAATAATATAAACAATAGTAAAAATCCTAGAAATATAAATGTAAAAAATCAAACTTATCAACTAGCAAGAGACTTCGCTACATTGGCTAGAATTAATACAGTTCGAGTTCTCTTATCATTTGCTGTCATATTAGACTGGCTGTTATATCAACTTGATGTCAACAAAGTGTTCTTTGATTCAGATCTTGTGGAAGGTGTATATGGACATCCCACCATCCTTCGAATTTGAAGAAACTTCCAAAAAGTTGATTGAGGAAGTCACTTTATGGCCTTAAACAATAACATAGGGCATGGTTCTATCGGTTTACTAATGGTGTAAAGGGATATGGCCACGCCCAATGCCAATCTGATATAGGATTGAAGGCGGAAAGACACCAATTGACAAAAGGAGATATCAAAGACTTGTTGGCAAACTTATATATCCCTCCAATACACAAACAAATCTTGGATTACTATGACTGTCATAAGTAAACCATGAATAAGCCAACTGAAGACACTTAAAAAAGACATCTGGAAAAATACTCTTAAAAAAAAAAAAACTTCAATAAGAGGAATCAAAGTTTACAGTGATGCTGATTGGGTTAGGTCCCCTATAAATAGACGCTTATGGTCTTGTACATTTGTATAGGAAAATCTAATGACTTGGAGGAGCAAGAAGAAATCAGTAGTTGCTCGCATCAATGCTGAATTATGATCGAACTGTATTCAAGAAGAGGAGCCGAGATGTAATTTGTGAGGGGATGTGGCTAATGAGATCATTTGCTGAATTAAAGCTAGAAGTTCATTAATCAGTGAAGCTTTTGTGTGACAATCAAGCTGTCATTGGCATATCCGAATATCCAATCAATCATGATCGAATCGAACATATTGAAGTGGACCGACATTTCATAAGTGCGAAGATTGAAAAAAGGACTATTTGATCTAAGATATATTCCTACACTATTGCAAATTGCGGACATCCTACCAAGGCACTCTTCAGGCCTAACTTAGATGAATTGAGTCACAAACTGGACATGATTAATCTATATGACCCAGTTTGAGGGGAGTGTTGAATATGAAATTTTAGATTAGATATTATATTTTAATATGATAGTTAGATTAGATAAGTTTATTTGAATTTGAGTTTAGTAGATAAGGAAGTAGATAAGAGCAGGACTGCTTTTAAATACTTTGTATATTTCTAAACTTTCAGTTCATTAGAAAATGAGAAGTCTGCTTTTCTCAAATTCTTGCTTCATCTAAAACTTCTGAACTAATATGATAACAGGTCTTGGCAGGAGTGCATTTAATGCACAATAAATGCACAATAGTACAAGTGTAGAAAACGAGTTCAAATGTTCCTATGGAGTCTCGAGGTTCAAAATCAGACAATTGCAAACCCAGAGTATTTATGGAAGACTTGTATTCAAGAAGAGAGGGAGGAGCCAAGAAATCCAAAGGCTTATACACTTAATGACATATCTTTCACCTCTTAGGATGTGAGGGCCCAATCCTAATAATGTGATTAATTATCATACAATGATAATTATAGCGTCAACAGCGGAAGATTTGTTTAACATGTATTAACATGTGGCCCTAAAAATTTTGGCATGACCTCGTCGCACGAGAAACATACCCCCAATACCAATAGTCAAAATAAATTTGAATTGATTAAAAATAATTTAGCAAATTAAATTGTGATGTAATCGCATCAAATTAATTACCCTAAATTTGTTCAGCTATGACTACAATTGATAACCAATGTTTAATGAGTAATTTAGTGAATTGTGAATTTCATTAATATACAGTGAATACATCGACTCTACAAGTTCAAGTCGTCAGATATCGAGAAGTAAAGGTATGTTGCGATCGGGTAACATACAACATGTATCTGTATCAGTTGGTATATGATTTGATGACTTCTGTGAATTACTTGATTTTATGTAGCTACGTGATTTTATTTAAATTATGTGGCATTCATGGCATTCATAATTGCACATCGATGTATGAAAATAAATGTTTTGTTAACACACATCAGTTTTTTTAATACATACATCGATGCATGACATACATATTGAGCTACGATTCTTTGATACCCTACTATTGTGGATTCGATCAATCATAAGGGGTGTACACGGTGCTATGACTGGCATTAAGTGGCCTGAAAGGCATAGGGATTCGTGGCCCTTATGATTGCTATGATTTGTTGATATGGGGATTGGTGGCGTTTGCCGACGTCATCCTTTGGATTATCCCTATTTATTGAGACTGGTATAAGGTGACGCCTTGCTGACGTCATCTGTATGATATGATCTGATGTCAGGAGCTGGGATGCGGTGACGCTTTGACGACGCACCATATAGACATTCCTTTGCTTGACATGCTCGAGCTTAGCTATGTAGTATTTGGACTTTCATTTATTGGCTCCGAGATACCCAGCGGATGGGTGTATGATACCGACATGACATGACATGCATTGCATGTCATTTCATATATCATTTTATAGATACATGATGTATATTCCATGATCGTTCCATATTCGGCTTTTGCTCACCCCAAGGGGGGCTGTTGTTGTCTTTGTGTGTGGACAATGACAGGTAGTACAGGTGGCCAGGACCCCAGAGAGTACACATCCGGTGGGAGCCACACTTGAGAGGTTTATTTTCCTTCTTATCCCAGTTGTATATGTACAGGAGTGTAAGGAGTTTATGTATATTTAGTTTATTTTGCTCAGTATGGATATGTGTTTTATAGTTTGATTTGTGTTGATGGAGATGAAACTGATGGTATCTATGATAATTAATCACATTATTAGGATTGGGCCCTCATATTATGGTATCAGAGCATAACTGGGAATGCTCTTGAGTTTTGTGTACACCGACATAGGCACAAAAATATATGTGCGCATATGTTTGAATTATCTGAAATTCTTTGCGCTTGTTTGATTGGACATGAGATAATTTGATATGTATTGTTTGTATATTTTTTCTTTTGATTTATGTTGTTGACACTTGAGTTTGTAGATGTTTAGAAAAGCAAGAGGTCGGGGTAAGGGCAAGGCACCTGCCATTGAAGCTGAGGCTGCCAATAGCACTAGTGTTGAGCGTGTGATTGATCAGTTTGAAGAAATTTCTATGGATCTTATCATGGCTCGATTTCAGAATTTGCATCCGCCTAAATTCCGTGGAACAGAGGGTTCTGCACGAGCTGAATCGTGGTTGAAAGAGATCGAACAGCTATTCAGACTGATTGAGTATCCTGACTATCGTAAACTGCCACTTGCCCTATATCAGTTGAAGGATAGTGCACAATCTTGGTGGGAAGCCGCTGAGATTGGTTTGGTTGAAGCTGGAGTTGAAGTATCTTGGGATGTCTTCAAGGCCCAATTTTATCATTTTATAGATATATGATGTATATTCCATGATCGTTCCATATTGGGCTTTTGCTCACCCCCAAGGGGGGCTGTTGTTGTCTTTGTGTGTGGACAATGGCAGGTAGTACAGGTGGCCAAGACCCCAGAGAGTACACATCCGGTGGGAGCCACACTTGAGAGGTTTATTTTCCTTCTTATCCCAGTTGTACATGTACAGGAGTGTAAGGAGTTTATGTATATTTAGTTTATTTTGCTCAGTATGGATATGTGTTTTATAGTTTGATTTGTGTTGATGGAGATGAAACTGATGGTATCTATAATAATTAATCACATTATTAGGATTGGGCCCTCACATCATGGTATCAGAGCATAACTGGGAATGCTCTTGAGTTTTGTGTACACTGACATAGGCACAAAGATATATGTGCGCATGTGTTTGAATTATCTGAAATTCTTTGCTCTTGTTTGATTGGACATGAGATAATTTGATATGTATTGTTTGTATATTTTCTTTTGATTTATGTTGTTGACACTTGAGTTTGTAGATGTTTAGAAAAGCAAGAGGTCGGGGTAAGGGCAAGGCACCTGCCATTGAAGCTGAGGCTGCCAATAGCACTAGTGTTGAGCGTGTGATTGATCAGTTTGAAGAAATTTCTATGGATCTTATCATGGCTCGATTTCAGAATTTGCATCCGCCTAAATTCCGTGGAACAGAGGGTTCTGCACGAGCTGAATCGTGGTTGAAAGAGATCGAACAGCTATTCAGACTGATTGAGTATCCTGACTATCGTAAACTGCCACTTGCCCTATATCAGTTGAAGGATAGTGCACAATCTTGGTGGGAAGCCGCTGAGATTGGTTTGGTTGAAGCTGGAGTTGAAGTATCTTGGGATGTCTTCAAGGCCCAATTTCTGGAGCAGTATTCACCACCATCCTATTATACTGCTCAGGAAAATGAATTTAATAATTTGCGGCAGGGAACCATGACTGTTGAGGAATATGCCTCAAAATTCTCTATCCTGCTGAAATATGCACCACATGTAGCGGCAAATCCAAAGGCGAAACTTTCCATACCAGATAATTGGATTTTGGTGTTCGAAAAGTGCTTCGATTTTGACCTGGAACGGACGAACTCGCACAGACTAGGGTTTGAGGAATTCTGGTTCGATTTCTTCGATTCTACAACAAATTGGACGAATCCATACACCGAATCTCTTCTCCTCATCTAGACGAAGCTTTCTGAACCGGTCGCCGCCCATAACGTCGCCGGAGCTCGCCGGAATCGGAGGAAAAGCGTGCGTGTACTGTGTGCGATTTTGGGTAAATTCGTTATTCGATTTTTTCAACTTTGCTTCGATAATTACCAGTTAATTTGGACTATAATTAGTAAAAATAAATTTGAATTGATTAAAAATAATTTAGCAAATTAAATTGTGATGTAATCACATCAAATTAATTACCCTAAATTTGTTCAGCTATGACTACAATTGATAACCAATGTTTAATGAGTAATTTAGTGAATTGTGAATTTCATTAATATACAGTGAATACATCGACTCTACAAGTTCAAGTTGACCCTAAGATATCGAGAAGTAAAGGTATGTTGCGATCGGGTAACATACAACACGTATCTGTATCAGTTGGTATATGATTTGATGACTTTTGTGAATTACTTGATTTTATGTGGCTACGTGATTTTATTTAAATTATGTGGCATTCATGGCATTCATAATTTCACATCGATGTATGAAAATAAATATTTTGTTAACACACATCAGTTTTTTTAATACATACATCGATGCATGACATACATATTGAGCTACGATTCTTTGATACCCTACTATTGTGGATTCGATCAATCATAAGGGGTGTACACGGTGATATGACTGGCATTAAGTGGCCTGAAAGGCATAGGGATTCGTGGCCCTTATGATTGCTATGATTTGTTGAATGGGGATTGGTGGCGTTTGCCGACGTCATCCTTTGGATTATCCCTATTTATTGAGACTGGTATAAGGTGGCGCCTTGCTGACGTCATCTGTATGATATGATCTGATGTCAAGAGCTGGGATGCGGTGACGCTTTGACGACGCACCATATAGACATTCCTTTGCTTGACATGCTCGAGCTTAGCTATGTAGTATTTGTACTTTCATTTATTGGCTCCCCGATACCCAGCGTATGGGTGTATGATACCGACATGACATGACATGCATTGCATTTCATTTCATATATCATTTTATAGATACATGATGTATATTCCATGATCGTTCCATATTGGGCTTTTGCTTACCCCCAAGGGGGGCTGTTGTTGTCTTTGTGTGTGGACAATGGCAGGTAGTACAGGTGGCCAGGACCCCAGAGAGTATACATCCGGTGGGAGCCACACTTGAGAGGTTTATTTTCCTTCTTATCCCAGTTGTATATGTACAGGAGTGTAAGGAGTTTATGTATATTTAGTTTATTTTGCTCAGTATGGATATGTGTTTTATAGTTTGATTTGTGTTGATGGAGATGAAACTGATGGTATCTATGATAATTAATCACATTATTAGGATTGGGCCCTCACATAGGATCTACTCTAAAAGAAGCTCGACTCTGTCTATGCCCATTCAGGATACTACTTAATTCAAGGCACCACTTTCAAGCTAATCAGAATCAAGGATCAACATGCCACCGTTTTCTATTAATTGTAATGTCATATTAAACGAGAATGAATAACTTTGTAATAGTTTGTGATAGAATCCTAACTGATTGAGAGATGGTTATAAAGAATATATGTTGGTTCCCAGCTATAAATATGACATCAGTTGGTTGAATGAATGGCTAGGAGTTTAGACCATAAATATTACCTTAGTTAAGTGGGTTTGTACGGATGTGGAAGAAGTGGAGATATGGAAGGTTTGAGCATTCGAACGTCCATAAACAAATCATGTGTTGTTTATGTTATGAACTTAGCTGCCATATTCTACTGCTCAACTCATGTTGAACCAACCATCAATTCACTTGTATTAGATGTATCAGTTCGAGTTAATTCCTCGATCACTCGAGTGATCGGTCTTCAGGTTGCTAACACGACCAAAGCAAAGAATTAGAAAAGAGCAAGTAAACCGGTGCAGTTGATTCAACCCCCTTCTCAACTACCACCAACGATCCTAATAATTGGTATCAGAGTGAGTATTCTTGGCCAAAAGAATATTGAATCTGATGGCATTGCATTTGGATATTTTTTCTGATGATTTCCATTGAAGATTTTTAAATAATGGAAACTCAAGATGCAGGCACATTTAGCTTCTCTAAATGATTATGTGTGGTTCATTGGACCTATGAGGATCCTACGAGATCGATTTTTTGGACCAGCTTTAGGTGAAGAAACTTAAATTGGAGTGGACATTAGAAGATCAAAAGAAAGACAATCTGGATGACATTTCCAATGACATTTTCTTTGGGACACTCAACAAGGACGTATCTAGCATGATCAAGATGTACTCAACTGTCGATGATATCCGAAAGAATCAATCCAGTTGAGCATAAGAACATGACCTGACCGAAGGAGGATGCTCCACCGCTTACATGGGCACATGATCTAACAGCTGTGAGAATCATCTCTACAGGGAGATCACAAAGTAGTTTTATCGTACTTCATAGCAGAAACTGAGCTGGAGTCAAACACAGACGATGTATTTGACTTTAGTTCAAGAGCTTTCACATTCTTTTATTTCTGTTTTTCATGATATGGTCCTGAAGTACAAACCGCTTCAAGTCATTTGTTAGCATAAAATTTAGAATAAAGAAAAATCACAATGAACTCAGTATTCAACTTGGTGAAGGTGATATTCTAAAAGAGAGTATGAATATGCTCAAATCTAAGAATGATCAGTTCCATATTGACATTAAAAAGCTTACTATTAAAATTTTAAAATTTATCTCAACTTACTAATGCATGGGACGAAGCACTGTTTCACTTAGTAAAGTACAGAAAGAACGGAAGCAGACTAGCGTCAAAGTCGTTTCAAAACCTCATTAATAAATGTATTAGCTCATAGTGACACCAGTACTGGGACAAGTAAAGAAAAGGCAGATTTAAATCACTTAACTTCGTCCAGTCTTGTTCTTTAAATGAGCATATAGCTCGTGCTAAACAAGTTTTGATATCGGGACTGTTTGAGAAATGGATTTACTGAAGTCAAGATAGGCTATGTTGAGCCAACCTGGTCAGATGTACATTATTACCCCTTGAAACTACAAGGAAAATCATTTGTTCATGGGTCAACTCGATAGAGCTGGTATCACATCTATAAACCAGTTCAAAAATAGTATTAGTGTTGACAAGCCTGTGAAGCAGACAAGATCTACTCATGCTATCATTTCACACTAGACCTGACCACGGTCTAGATTTGCCGGTAAGATGGCTCAAAAAACCTCGACCATTAATATTAACCTCCCTTGAAGGTTCCGGTTACGGTTCATGAACCGCCAGTCATGGTTCTGGTTCCGATCAAGGTTTGACCCTTGTTTGTTTAAAAAAAAAATATTATTAGAATTTGAAGAAAAAAGTGTAAAAAGTATTTGAAGTGTTTTCCTCCATAGATTAATCATAAAATAATGTAAAATTAATTAAAGCTCAAATAATCAAAATGTGTAAGATATATTTGTTTTATTAATATAAATATATTATAACAATCTATTTAGATTAACGAGACACTTATAGCTTAGTAATTGAAGCTAATTATTCAAGTTTGAGGTCATGAGTTCAAATCCACAGCATAACATATGTTTTAAACTTAAAAGTGTTAAAAAAATAAAATAAACTCCGGTTCACAGGTTAGAAAATTATTACCCTTTAATAGGCCGGCCTATAGACGGGCTAGTTACGGGTCCGACCCGTCAAACCGTTAACCCGATTAAACGGCATGTGGACCACTGGTCGGTTCAGGTTCATCACACACTCGTCCCAACCCCACTTAAATGTTAATACACAGAGGAAACATTACATGGAAAGTCTGTCAAGATCATCCAACTATGGATCTCAAAAGGTATAATCTATTCTATCATGGACGCACATAGTCTTGGGTACCAGTTTTAAAATTATAGGTGTCAGAATCTATCAAAAAATATTTGGTACCAAGTAGGAATTGATATCATAGCAAGTAATAACAATTTGTATCAAGTAGAAATTGATATCATAATGGATGTCTGCTCAAAGTTCTGAGATACTTGCTCGACTAACATCAAATTATCTATTGGTATCAACTCAGAGGGAACATCGGTTGTAAACGACAAATTTCAAGGGCCAAACTGTTGGGAAAATAACGTCATATTTTCTCTTGTCAGATATGTGGGAGCAAAAAATAAATACGGAATAAACACACAAGGTTTACGTGGTTCAGCAAAAATAAGTCTATATCCACGGGGCTGCTGCAGATCTTTTATTGAAGAAAAATATACAAGTGTTAAAACACTGACAACACTCAATCTGATAAACACTCAGAAAATTATATAGCAATTTTCTCTCACTAGTATTTTTACTTTGGTTGCACTGAATAAATTCTGAATGAATTTCAATCCAATTTATAGAGATTTTTCATGAAAAAGTTGGCTAACTTTTCTTCACTCGGTGCAAAATTTCTTCACTAAAAATTGCAAAGTCTTCATCACATTAATTGGCCAGCAAAACAAAAGTCTTCATGCATTTATTGGCGAGCCACATAGTCTTCATTTGCCAGCTTGTTTGTATATTTTTTTCTTCTGTGGGGCTTTGCTCTATTGACTAACAATCTCCCACTTGAAGACTGGTCTCAATATGTCTTCACACCTTGATCAATGCAGCAGCATTTTCTGGTTTGTTAATCTAACAAGCCAACTGAAGTTGAGCACAACTTCAGTTTATCAATGGTCACCACATTTGTTAATATATCTGCTGGATTTTTACTTCCTTGGATCTTCTCTAATGTTAGCACATCATCCTCAAGCACAGACCTGATGAAGTGATAACGGAGACCAATGTGTTTTGTTTTAGAGTAGAATGCTGATGTATTGCATCCTGACTATCACTATACAAAACATTCTTCTTCTGGTTTAATCTCAGCTCTGTTAACAAACCTTGAAGCCATATCAACTCTTTACTGGCTTCTATCACTGCAACATACTCAGCCTCTGTAGTGGATAAAGCTACAATCTTTTGTATCTGCGACATCCAACTAACAGTTGTAGTTCCTACAGTGAATACATAACCTGTGGTGCTTCTCCGGTGATCAACATCACCTCCATAATATGCATCTACATAACCTTGTACTTTTAGTTCTCCTTTTCCAAAGTACAAACACTTCTTTGCAGTGCCTCGTAGATACCTCAAAATCAACTTAACTGCTTCCCAATGATCATTTTCCTGGATTTGACATAAACCTGCTGACAACTCCCACTGCATGGCCAATGTCTAGCCTTGTACATACCATCGCGTACATCAAACTCCCAATGGCTGAAGGGTAAGGAACTTTAGCCATGGTGTAATACCTCGATATGACTCATACGTATTGAATATGATTATGACGTAATTGTGTGATAATTACGGACTAACGTGGAGTCGAGTTTGAGTTGAACCGAGTATGAATGATACAATGAAATGACGTTTACATGTATGACAAAAATGTATGCTATGAAATGTCATGAAATAGGACCAACTATATGTGGGATTTATTAGACAAGACCATGAGTGGCTTCTATGCATTTGAATTGAAAAGAGATGTCACATGCATTTGAGAGGAATGTGCATTTGCATATCTGGTTGCATGTGAATTCAGTAGGGATGAGGCTATATGAAGCCAACTTGGCTCATGAACTCACATAGTTCCCCTCAACACACCTACAACACCTCTATGAAGCTCCCTAAGCACCTTCTTATTGTTCTTGGTCGTGCTTGTGTCTTATCTTGGAGTTCACCTTGGAAATCAAGAGAGGAGGATATGTGAAGTGAATTCATAGCTTCTTGGTAAGGATTATGTACTTTGTATCCTTGTTTGCAGTTGGTATATGAGGAAGTGTTGAATCATGTCCCTTCATAGTTATTGCTTTGATATGAGTTCTAATGTCAACACTTGAGGTCTAATATGATGGAAACATGGTCATATGATACTAGAGAATGTATTTATCAAGGTTTAATGGTAAGAAGTGAGGTGTATAAGAAATGCCAAGAAGATAGACATGAAATCACCATGGTATTGGATTTCTGTTACCGACCGATCGATTGGTAGACGTACCGATCGATCGTTGAAACAGGGGAATGTGTAAGGCGGTTCATGTAGCGATCGATCACTGCATGTGACCGATCGAATGCTAGAATGCCATAGCATTTATAAAATTCAGACTTAAATACCGATGGATTGCTAGAAGTGACCGATCGATCGGTAGGGTAATCAAAATTGAAGCGATTGATCGCTAGAAACGACTGATCGATCGCTATGACGAAGTTGTTGAAAATGTTATATTTTGTAGAAAGTTTGATGTTGAAGCCTATTTTAACATGAGATATTGTTGATATTCATGTAGCACCATCACAGGGGACAGGACAGTGAGGCGGTTACTCATTGACGCCTACACTTACATATGTTGTACATCACAATAGGTACGTGCTGACGTACGAGCATGTATTGATATTCATATTGATATTGATTATGATATATCGATGATTATTGTATATGAACGATGATGTTGAGGGTCGCTGGACTGAGCGACATGATACTATTATTGTTGCTGTTGATTGTGTCGCAGTAGTAGGAGAGCGACGATGTGGTATAGTAGGCTTGGTGTTGCCACTATATCGATTATATACGATGGGTCGCAATGATGGGATATAGTAGGCCTGGTGTTGCCACTATATCAATTATATACGATGGGTCGCAATGTGTAAGGCCTCTCTACCTTAATAGTGAAATCAAGACATAAATATGGCTAAACATTCATTAAAGACATTCTTAGGGTTCCGGTTGTAGTTTTGAGCTAATAAGATTACAGACCAAAATAAAACTTCAACAGTGAATTAATTACATTCCCAATAATGAATGTTAAGGCGATAGCATTATACTACTCCTAGAGTAGAGACTATCCAAAAATCATGTATCCTATCTTCTTTCATCCCCTTTTTAGCTCACAGCCTCAACCCGACCCTCAGCCCTTTGGTACAAAAGTTTACCTACAGGAACAATTCACCATGAGCATATACATCATCACTTAACACAATCCAATTTAATAAAATAAATAAGCGCATGAGACGATCAATAGATATGCTCCTCAATTACCACATTAGCACATTTCATTGTTGTTCCTGTTTCATAAACTCATGCACAAAATCATTAGTTCACAATATAATGATCTATAACACGTTTCCAGTTATAACCACAATATTCCACATTAATCACTAGAATTGTGACTGTTCCGGTCCCAATACGACAGCGGAATTTTAGGACCCCTCGCTTCGATATATAGCGGCATCATATGATATCCCTCGCTTCGACAATGACAGCGGCATGTTACCTCGCTTAGACATGAACAAATATCATACTACCATCGCTTCATATGACAGCGGCAAATACCTCCCTCGCTCGGAGATAAAGGCTACCGGAACATTCATCAATTCTACCACAATAATCAAACACAACATTTGATTCCAATATCACACTATATCACTATCATTTCACGTATATCACCACATGTAAGGATTCATTATCCACGATATACATAATTAAAGGTGTAACACGTTTTACCGTCCGATGCTCGTATGTCTCACTACGTACCTTAGTTTCAAAAGTGGAGAAGTTGTATAACTTTATCTCCTTGACGCCGTTGGCACCTGGGATGGTTCTACACAACCATACAAATCAACATTAGGAGCTAAACCATAGCCAAATACCAAAAATTCACCAAAAAATTCAACATTTGCCACATTTTAAACAGCGGCAATCGATCGCTGCACGAGGTGATCGATCGCCTCACATTTTTCCTTGAGGTGATCAATCGCTTCACTTGAGGCGATCGATCGCCTGTTGCGCAAAATGGCTACTGCCCATCGGCGATCGATCGCGCCATTTGAGGCAATCGATCGCCTACACTCATTTTGTCCACTGCCTCTCGGCGATCGATCGCTGCATTTGTAGCGATCGATCGCCACAACCAGAAGTCGCGATTTTCACCATTTTTTTACCAAAATTTCTTCCCAACTCCCACAACACTTATACCAACAAACTCAAAACACAAAAACACTAAAAACCTTCATCAAACATCATCAAAACACCAAAAATCTAACATCCCACCAAAAATCACACCAACCCAAACAAACCCATTTCAAAATCCTTTAAAACCCTTCCAAATTCAAACCATACTCTACAAAAACAACAAGGAGTGATATATATACATCCTAGGTCTTAAATCTTACCAAGAATCACAAGAGTGGAGCTTTTGTAAGAACTTCCTTCCCACCTTTGAGCCAAAATCGAAAATGAGGGGAAAAGGGTTTGGGAAATGATTTTGGGGATTTAGAGTGGAAAAGGAGTAATGTGGAATAAGGTAGTGGGGTAAAGGTTAAAAGCTTTTATCACACTTGTATCCCAACAATTAACATGATGCATTTTATACCCCAACATTGTATTTTAAAAGCATTACACCACAATGCGCCAAAATCCCAAATAAATGCATGTTTCACTAAATAATTGACTACCAACACATGTAAGCCATTAAAATGCCCAATTACCCAACATACATAACATGCACCCTGAAACGCTCCATCGGGTCAAGCCCACATGTGACCAAGCATTTCCACATGATAATTAATTCCAACACATAAATCAATTATCCACATAATTAATCATATGAACATAATCAATGCCTTAATTGCAATAAATAAATTTCGGGGCATCACAATACTCCCCTACTTATAAGATTTCGACCTCGAAATCGCATGCACTTACCCCCAAAAGAAACTAAACATAAATCACATACCAGAGAATAGTTCCGGGTAGTGCTGCACCATATGCCGTTCCGTCTCCCACGTGGCCTCTTCGACACCCCGACGATCCCACTGAACCTTAACCATCGGTATAACCTTGCATCGAAGTCTGCGATCCTCTCGATCCAGAATTCTGACTGGCCGCTCAACATAGGATACATCTGAACTCAACTAAACCTCTGAAGGCTGCAAAACATGAGACGGATCTGGCTCATACTTCCTCAACATAGATACATGAAAGACATCATGTATACCAGACAATGACGGCGGTAGAGCCAAACGGTAAGCCAAAGTGCCGATGCGCTACAATACCTCATATGGCCCAACATACCTCGGAGACAACTTCCCGCGCATACCGAAATGAACTACACCTCTGAAAGGTGAGATTTTCAGAAAGACCCTGTCTCCCACTTGGAATTCCAATGGTCGCCGCCGTTTATTAGCGTAGGCCGCTTGCCTATCCTGAGCCGCTTTCATTTTCTGACGGATCACTTTGATTTTCTCTTCCATTTCTCGGATCAATTCCGGTCCTCCGACTATCTTACTAGTCAAGTCCTCCCAGTACAACGGTGATCTACAGCGTCGACCATAAAGAGCCTCGAATGGAGCCATCTGAATGCTCGCCTGATAACTGTTATTGTAAGAGAACTCTACTAGTGGCACTGAAACTTGCCACGGAGTATCGAACTCCAAAACACATGCCCTCAATATGTCCTTAAGCGTCTGTATGGTACGCTCTGTCTGACCGTCAGTCTGAGGGTGATAAGCTGTACTCAGTCTCACTTCTGTACCCAAAGCTGATTGAAGGCCCTCCCAAAAGTGCGATGTGAACCGCGGGTCTCTATCAGACACAATCGAGACTGGAATACCATGCAATCTCACTACGTCCCGTACATACAACTGGGCCATCTTTAAGTATGTGAAAGACATACAATAGGGGATGAAGTGATCCACCTTCGTCAGTCGATCCACAATCACCCAGATCGCATCGAATCCCGAGGCAGTCCTTGGCAAGTGGGTCACGAAGTCCATAGAGATGTGCTCCCACTTCCACTCTAATATCTCTAAACTCCTCAACTCGCCACCAGGCCTCTGCCTCTCTGCTTTTACTTGCTGACAAATCAGGCACTTCTTAACAAATGTGATGACGTCTCTTTTCATCCGTCTCCACCAAAATTGGTCACACAAGTCCTTGTACATCTTTCTCCCACCTGGATGTATGCTAAATCTGATGTTATGAGCACGATGCAAGATTCCTTGACGCAACTCTGGTGCCCTCGGCACTACCCAACGGTTACCAAGCCTCAAGGAACCATCTTCTGCCACTCTGAACTTTGATGACTGACCCAGACGTAAATATGATAACCATCTTTGCACAACAACGTCTGTCATCTGAGATTTCCTGATAAATTCAAAGATGTCCGGCTCTGCCAACAGGGTCGATACATGCACCGGCGAAGTATCTATATCAAAGTCGTATCCCAGATGACAACAGAAAGTCATCATCGTTGATAACTGAATAACATCCTCCGCAGTATACTTCACCTTCCTACTCAAGGAGTCAGCTGTCAGGTTCGCCTTCCCAGGATGGTACTCTATCTCACAATCATAGTCCTTGAGCAAGTCCATCCACCTCCTCTTCCTCATATTCAGTTCCGCTTGAGTGAAAAGGAACTTCAAGCTCTTATGGTCCGTGTAAATGGTAAATGAAGTACCATAAAGATAATGCCTCCAAATTTTCAAGGCGAAAATGATAGCCGCAAGTTCCAAATCATGAACTGGGTATCTGGTCTCATGAGGCTTCAACTGTCTCGAGGCATAAGCCACCACGTGCTTATCCTGCATCAGCACACAGTCCAAACCCTGCAGTGATGCATCCGTGTACAAAGCAAACCTCTCGTTCTCCGAAGGAATCACCAACACAGGTGTTGTAGTCAATCGGTGCTTCAACTCTTGGAAGCTCTGCTCACATGCTTCAGACCACAAAAACGGAACACCTTTCTGAGTCAACTGCGTCAACGGCTTAGCGATCTTAGAGAAACCCTCGACGAAACATCAGTAATAACCCGCTAAACCAAGGAAGCTCCGGATCTCGGGCATAGATGTAGGCGCAGACCAATCCATCACCGCCTCCACCTTCCTGGGGTCCACAGATATCCCATCACTAGAGATTACATGCCCCAAAAATACCACGCTGCTCAACCAAAATTCACACTTGCTCAGCTTGGCGTACAACTGATTGTCCCTAAGAATCTGAAGCACTGGTCTTAAATGATTCTCATGCTCTTTCTCACTCCGAGAGTAGATAAGTATGTCGTCAATAAATACTATGACGAACTGATCAAGGTAAGGCTGGAATACTCGGTTCATCAAGCTCATGAAGATAGCTGGGGCGTTTGTCACTCCAAACGGCATGACCAAAAACTCATAATGACCATAACGGGTCCGGAATGCTGTCTTCTGCACATCATCCTCTCTAACTCGGATCTGATGGTACCCCGACCTCAAGTCAATCTTACTATACAACCTCGTGCCCTGCAAATGATCAAACAAGTCATCGATCCGCGGAAGAGGGTATTTATTCTTCACTGTGGCCTTATTCAATTGCCTGTAATCGATGCACAAACGCATCGACCCATCTTTATTTTTCACAAATAATACAGGCGTACCCCAAGGCGATACGCTGGGGCGTATGTAACCCTTGTCAAGGGGTTCCTATAATTGCTCTTTCAACTCCCTCAACTCTGCCGGTGCCATCCTGTCAGGGGCACGAGAAATAGCGGATGTCCCCGGTAGCAATTCGATCCCAAACTCGACTTCCCTAGCTGGTGGAAATCCTGGAATCTCCTCCGAAAATACGTCGGCAAACTCCGCGACCACGGGCACATCCTCGACTCTTAACTCTTTCCTCTTATCAGCAACATCAATGGCATAAATAAGATAACCCATATGCCCACGTTCCAGTAACTGAGCCATCTTGATAGCCGATATCAATGGGATTCTCGAGCGAGAACCATCCCCATAAAAAGTCCACTAAACCCCCAAACAAGATCTGAACCGCACTGTTCTCTGTCTGCAGTCCACCACTGCCTGATATCTATTCAGTACATTTATACCCACAATACAGTCGACGTCTGACATCCCCAAAACAATCAAATCTGACCTCAACTCGTTGCCCTCAAAATAAATGAGGCCGTCCACAACAAACCGATCAGCAATCATACTCTTTCCAGCGGGTGTCGATACAAGAAGAGGCGTGGACGACAGAGACGTGCATATTCGATGCCTCTCCACAAAACTCGTCGACACAAAGGAGTGTGACGCACCTGTGTCTATCAAAATAAAGGCAGGGTGCGTAAATAAATGACACGTACCCGCTATCACCTCTTCTGGTGCCGCTGTAGCTTGTTCCCCGGTCAGAGCGTACACTTTCCCTTGAGGTGGCCCCAATGGCTGACCTCCCAATGGTCTCGGTGCAAACGGTGGTCTTTGTTGTACCGCCCGGTCTGAAGGTCTTCCCATATTGTTCTGTGGTCCTCCACGATTAGGACAATTCCGGGCCAAATGACCATGTTTACCACACTCATAACAAGCGTGGCATCCTTTCACTGAGTGGGGTCCTCCGCACAGAAAACACCTAACCTTCCCAAAATTGCCAGCTTGAGATTGCCCCCTATGAGGCGGGGCATCATTTCCACGACCTCCCCTTCCACGAGCATCTTGCCATCTACCGCTAAATCTGGAAGCCGATGAGTTCCCTCTTGACTTAAAATGGTCGCCCCTTGGTTTTAAGTTTTCAGGGGTCTGTCTCTGGGGTGGTGCTGGAGGTGGTGCTACAGTCGGATATGCACCCACTCCCAATTTCGCCAGCTCAGCCCGTGCGAGGGCATCATCAAAACAGGTAGGGCCATAAGTGATCACCCTATCATACAACTCCGGCCTCAAGCCCTTCATAAAGTTCCTCATCTTCGCTTGAGTAATGATGGCGATATGAGGTACATATCTAAGTAAGGAACAGTACTGGAGAGCATAGTCTGACACCGGCATAGTACCTTGCTTTAAATTAGTAAATTCATCCTCTTTAGCCTACCGTGCCGCAGCTGAGAAGTATCGGGTCAGAAATCGAGTTCTAAAGAACTTCCAGTTTATCTCCTGACCCTGAGCCTCCTGTTCAATCATTGTGGTCTTCCACCACATCAGCGCCTTTTTGGCCAATTGGAACTCTGATAGCCTTATCCAGGCTGTCTTTGCACACGGGGCTGCGACGAATATCTGCTCTATTCTTTCTAGCCATTCCTCGGCCCTTTCCCCTGTTTCAGTCCCTTCAAATGTCGGGGGTCGATATGCTAGAAATTGAGTCAAACTCAGTTCCCCCGGCAATAACTGCTGTTCGGATGGCTCTTCGCCCAAGGCTGGCGGTGGTAAAGGATTTGTGTGTCCAACACTAGCATTAACACTTACTGCGTCACCAATGTCGATATTTGTTGCCATACTGCAACACGAGGGTTAACAACAATATCCAAAAACAGTTCACGTAATACATCGTTAGAAAGCCATAACATGTTAGCATAACAGTTATATACTTCATATGTACAAAACATGTTTCAAAGTAAACGCCTAGCCAACTTATTGTTAAGGCTACCCTTCACTCATTCCCGGGTTCTCTAACCTGGCTCTGATACCACTAATGTAAGGCCTCTCTACCTTAACAGTGAAATCAAGACATAAATAGGGCTAAACATTCATTAAAGACATTCTTAGGGTTCCGGTTGTAGTTTTGAGCTAATAAGATTACAGGCCAAAATAAAACTTCAACAGTGAATTAATTACATTCCCAATAATGCATGTTAAGGCGATAGCATTATACTACTCCTAGAGTAGAGACTATCCAAAAATCCGGTATCCTATCTTCTTTCATCCCCTTTTTAGCTCACAGCCTCAACCCGACCCTCAGCCCTTTGGTACAAAAGTGTACCTACAGGAACAATTCACCATGAGCATATACATCATCACTTAACACAATCCAATTTAATAAAATAAATAAGCGCATGAGACGATCAATAGATATGCTCCTCAATTACCACATTAGCACATTTCATTGTTGTTCCTGTTTCATAAACTCATGCACAAAATCATTAGTTCACAATATAATGATCGATAACACGTTTCCAGTTATAACCACAATATTCCACATTAATCACTAGAATTGTGACTGTTCCGGTCCCAATACAACAGCGGAATTTTAGGACTCCTCGCTTCGACATATAGCGGCATCATATGATATCCCTCGCTTCGACAATGACAGCGGCATGTTACCCTCGCTTAGACATGACAGCGGCAAATATCATACTACCATCGCTTCATATGACAGCGGCAAGTACCTCCTTCGCTCGGAGATAAAGGCTACCGGAACATTCATCAATTCTACCACAATAATCAAACACAACAGTTGATTCCAATATCACACTATATCACTATCATTTCACGTATATCACCACATGTAAGGATTCATTATCCACGATATACATAATTAAAGGTGTAACACGTTTTACCGTCCGATGCTCGTACGTCTCACTACGTACCTTAGTTTCAAAAGTGGAGAAGTTGTATAACTTTATCTCCTTGACGTCGTTGGCACCTGTGATGGTTCTACACAACCATACAATTCAACATTAGGAGCTAAATCATAGCCAAATACCAAAAATTCACCAAAATTCAACATTTGCCACATTTTAAACAGCGGCGATCGATCGCTGCACGAGGCGATCGATCGCCTCACTTTTTGCCTTGAGGTGATCGATCGCTTCACTTGAGGCGATCAATCGCCTGTTGCGCAAAATGGCTACGGGCCATCGGCGATCGATCGCGCCACTTGAGGCGATCGATCGCCTACACTCATTTTGCCCACTGCCTCTCGGCGATCGATCGCTGCATTTGTAGCGATCGATCGCCACAACCAGAAGTCACGATTTTCACCATTTTTTTACCAAAATTTCTTCCCAACTCCCACAACACTTATACCAACAAACTCAAAACACAAAAACACTAAAAACCTTCATCAAACATCATCAAAACACCAAAAATCTAACATCCCACCAAAAATCCCACCAACCCAAACAAACCCATTTCAAAATCCTTTAAAACCCTTCCAAATTCAAACCATACTCTACAAAAACAACAAGGAGTGATATATATACATCCTAGGTCTTAAATCTTACCAAGAATCACAAGAGTGAAGCTTTTGTAAGAACTTCCTTCCCACCTTTGAGCCAAAATCGAAAATGAGGGGAAAAGGGTTTGGGAAATGATTTTGGGGATTTAGAGTGGAAAAGGAGTAATGTGGAATAAGGTAGTGGGGTAAAGGTTAAAAGCTTTTATCACACTTGTATCCCAACAATTAACATGATGCATTTTATACCCCAACATGGTATTTTAAAAGCATTACACCACAATGCGCCAAAATCCCAAATAAATGCATGTTTCACTAAATAATTGACTACCAACACATGTAAGCCATTAAAATGCCCAATTACCCAACATGCATAACATGCACCCTGAAACGCTCCACCGGGTCAAGCCCACATGTGACCAAGCATTTCCACATGATAATTAATTCCAACACATAAATCAATTATCCACATAATTAATCATATGAACATAATCAATGCCTTAATTGCAATTAAATAAATTTCGGGGCATCACACAATGATGATGCGACGATGGGGTATAGTAGGCTTGGTGTTGCCACTATATCGATTATATACGATGGGTCGTAATGATGATGCAAAGATGGGGTATAGTTTGCTTGGTGTTGCCACTATATCATGATGATTTTGGTCCTGTCATAGGGAAGGTAGCCATTGGTGGGCATATGTTTTGGCTGTTATAACGTGTGAGGATGGTTTTATGATGTGCTGCTAATATGGGACGTGAAGGCCGAGTCACAGATATATTCAGCTGAAAGGCATATCCTATCGGTCCCGTTATAACAGGATATTGAATGAAATATTTGATGACATATTTGGCCATTTGAATTATGTTGTATGTTATGTTTTGATATATGTACAGGGGGTATGTGCAGGAACAACCAGATAGGAGTATTACAAATGCATGAATTACATGAAGTTATTGTTATCATATTGATGCATTATATGGATGATGATTTATGAACGTCATTTCTATATACTCATGTGTTGTGTGGTTGTTCTGTACGGACTCATAGCTGGGGAGAGCCGGGATTGTGAGTCTACCTTCTGCTGCTAGGAGTTAAACTGAGCGAGGTTTTATGATTTGTGCTATGTAAAGGATATTCAAGATGTAATGTATATGAATAATGTAAGTGAAAGACATAGTGAAAAATCTCAATCAGTAGTGGTAGATTATTAATCTTGTTTACGTATAATGTGATTTAAGTAATTGAACACTTAATTAAGGATTAAGGTAAGTAGGGACTTACATTAGTGGCATCAGAGAAATGGTTAGATGACTGGGGTGAACAAGGGTAGAGGAGGTGAATTAGGGAGATGCCTATTCACTTGAAAGCATGTTATATCCTTCATGTTGTGTAGGATATTGTGTTCACATGCTTTATGTGTTGCAATATATATTGTTGTTAACCCTTGTTTTGCAGTATGGTAGCACGAATTGGTATGAATCCCTATGTCTGAATCTCTTTGAACGTCAGAAGGGATGTTTTGTGTGTGTACCTATGGTTGTTACTCCGGTTTTTGTACTAACATATGCCAGGAGGACATGAGATGTTTCTCTGTTGACTTGCCTATAATTCAGCTCTTGAATGCTATGTGTCTCGATATGAAGGGGCTAAATCTGAAAAATAAGTTGAGGAATGGTGGGAGTGTGGTAACCAGATCTTGGTGTCAGCTCCCTGAGCCAAGTCATTGTTCTTGACTAGTGCCAGGACTGAACGATGATTTCAGTAACAGGTTAAGATCTGGTAGTTTTGTGTACTATCTGTTGTGACAAAAGCAAGTTGTGGATTGTGAAACAGAGTATGATATGGTAGTTGTTGTTGTCTTATTATGTTGTTTTTGGAAAGATATATGTGTGAGGGGCTTGAATCCTTCGCTGTGTGTGCGGGGTTATTATGCTTAACCCTGTGTCAGTTTGTGGATATGGTGAGGAAAGCCGAGCTGGTACATGTTGGAGCTAATATACACCATATGAGATTTCGGTGATGACGTCCAATGGGTACTTTGTGTTATCGGTTTTCTGTGTATTGAATATCGTATGAGAGGCGATGGGTACCGATACCATCGTTCTGTTGTGTGTGATGAGATGGATATATATATGGATGTCTCTATGAGAGTTTGTGAACTGAATGTCATGAGTGGCATACCATTGTGTGTCTTAGATTGACATGAGAAAACTCAGTTGGGTACTTTTGCTTGCGAGATGTATCGTTATGGCATTTGGTTTTGTGGACTGCACAATAGGTAGTTGGTATGTGCCTATGTAGTGAGTTGATTTGTATAGCCATTGCGTGTTTATAGCAATGTCGGAAAGAACAGAGATACTCGTATGTTGAATAATCATATCACGTAAATCTCATGAGGGATACGTGAGATGTAGTGGTTGACGACTTGGACATACGTGATTATTGGTATCTGAAAATGAGAGTGAGAAAATGATACTCTCTTCTTTTATTGTCGCCTTCGCATAATGACTTCATGTTGGGAGGCAGGACTGGTCTGTATAGGGTTGAGACAGTGTGTAGACTATGATCTTAGCTTTGACTATATCACATGTTAGTGGTGATGCCAATACCTTATGTAGGCAAGATATATGTAAGGACCCTGGTTCCTTAAGTGCGGATTAAAGGCGTAAGTAGAGTTATCATGCATAAAACAGGGTATAAAAATCGTGTTGATGCCTTGAGCTATTAGGTTACAGTGCCAAAATAAAGTTCCAAAAGGGATTAATTACATTCCCAACTAATGAATGTTAATCCTATAGCTTTACACTACTCCTAGAGTATATACTATACAAAAGAATGTGTCTGCTACCAAGAGCACTCCTCACTAGCTCACCGCATCAGCCCGCCTTAGCCCGTCCAACCAAAAGTACCTACAGGAAAAACCCCAAAACCATGAGCATGTAAATAAATCATATTCACAATAATATGATTGCAATTCAAATGCATAAACCGTAAATGCGATTCACTTCCTGTATTTAATACATTTAAAAGCTCCCTTTGGTTGTCCCTGTACCACAATCATAATCAATGGATTATAAAACCAATAATTTATGTCATGACATGCACTCATTCCATGTATACCAATGGCCAGTTCCAGTCTTATTATATCAGTGGCATAATTCCCCTCGCGTTTACATGACAGCGGCATTAATACCCCTCGCTTCGACATATTAGCGGCATAATATCCATCGCATCAACATGACAGCGACATTATCCTTCGCTTCGACATGTTTGCGGAAATATTCTTCATCGTTATAATATGACAGCGGCAAGTATTCTATCATCGCTTCGACATGAAGGCGGCAAGTATTCTTCATCACTGGAATATAATCTCGACTCACAATCACATGCAACCACAATGCATATCCAAGCATGTATGCAACCATAATGCATAACTAAGACCATGTTTGCAACCATAATGCATAACCAATTCAAAGCGTAATAAATACGTTTTACCGTTCGATGCCCGTACGTCTCACTACATACCTTAATTCCAAAAGTGGAGATGTCGTGGGACTTTATCTCCTTTGTGCGTGGCTACCTGGGATGGTTCTACACAGTCATATAAACCAATATTAGAAGCCACTTTATGAACCAATACCAAAAATCTCATAAAAATAGCCAAAATCCAAGACACCAAAATTTTAAGACTCGCGATCGATCGGCCCTTACGCTCGATCGATCGCGAGCTGACCATCCAGCGCCTAAAGTCTCGTTGTCCGCCTCGATCGATCGAGATGCCCTCACCGATCGATCGAGAAGTCGTCTCGATCGATCGGGAGTTCATCTCGATCGATCGGTAAGACTTCCAAAATTCTGCACGAAGTTTTGCCGTGCTCGATCGTTCGAAGGTGGTGCTCGATCGATCGAGGAGCTCTGAAAATGCGAGAAATCGCCATTAATGTGCACAGAACCTCACCAAACCACATTAAATCCATCACACCTCAAACCAATACCTTAAAAACACTATTATAACATCAAAATAACCCTCAACAACAACATACTTCAAAACCTAACCAAAAATACCATATAATCATACAAACCCATTTTAAAACCATCCAAAACCATACCAAAATTAAACCAAACACCACAAAAATACCAAGGAGGTATCCATACCTCTTGGGGACTCCAAATCTCACAATAAATCCCACAAACAAGATTTTTGTAAGGATTTCCCCTCCACTTTCAAGCCAAAAACGAAAATATTGGGATGGTTAGGGTTGGGAGATAAGTTGGGGATTTTGGTAAAGTGATTAGTAAAGGTGGGGTAGTGGGGTTAAGAGGGAAATAATTAAAATTGTACACCAACAATTAACATGGTTTACAAAAATACCCCCAACATGATATTTTAAAAGCATTTTACCAAAATGCACCAAAACTCCAATTAAGCACATGCTTTACCAAATAACATCAACCACCACATATAAACCATTAAAACACCCAATTACCCATCATGCATACATGCACCCTGAAATGCTCTACCGGGTCACGCCTACCGTGTGACTAAGCATTTCACCAAGATAATTAATTCCATCACATAATTTAATTATCACCCTAAAAATCACATAAACATAATTAAAGCCCAAATTGCATATAATTATTTCGGGGATATCACAATACTCCCCTACTTATAAGATTTTGACCTCGAAATCGCATGCACTTACCCAAATCGAAACTAAACATAAATCACATACCAGAAAATAGCTCCGGGTAGTGCTGCATCATATGCCGCTCCGTCTCCCACGTGGCCTCCTCGACACCCTTGCGATCCCACTGAACCTTGACCATCGGTATCACTTTGTTCCGAAGTCTGCGATCAGCCCTATCCAGAATCCTGATTGGCAGTTCCTCATAGGATACATCAGAATATAACTGTACCTCAGAAGGCTACAATACATGCGACGGATCCGGCTCATATTTCCGCAGCATAGATACATGAAACACGTCGTGAATACCAGACAACGACGGTGGCAGTGCCAAACGGTAAGCCAATGTACCGATGCGCTGTAAAATCTCATACGGTCCCACATACCTCGGAGACAATTTAACACGCATACCAAACCGAACCACACCCCTGAAAGGTGAAATCTTCAAAAAGACTCTGTATCCCAACTGAAACTCCAACGGTCTCCGCCGTTTATTTGCATAGGCTGCCTTCCTGTCCTGGGCTGCCTTCATTTTCTGACGGATAACCTTTATCTTATCCTCCATTTCCCGAATCAGTTCGGGTTCTCCCACTGCTTTACTGGTCAAATCATCCCAGTACAAAGGCGACCTACAACGCCTACCATACAGAGCCTCAAACGGAGCCATCTGAATACTCGCCTGATAGCTATTATTGTATGAGAATTCCACCAAGGCCAATGAATCTTGCCATGTGGCATCAAACTCTAAAACATAAGCTTGTAGCATGTCCTCGAGCGTCTGTATAGTACGCTCAGTCTGACCGTCCGTCTGTGGATGATATGTCGTGCTCAACCTCACCTCAGTACCCAAAGCTGACTGAAAACCTCCCCAGAAATGAGATGTAAACCGCGGATCTCTGTCAGATACAATAGACACTGGAATTCCATGTAGTCTCACTATGTCCCGGACATACAGCTGAGCCATCCTCAAGTATGTGTACTTCATACCGTAGGGAATGAAGTGTGCTACCTTCGTCAGCCTATCAACGATCACCCAAATGGCATCACAACCAGAAGTAGTCCTCGGCAAGTGGGTCACAAAGTCCATAGATATGTGCTCCCACTTCCACTCCGGTATCTCTAAGCTCCTTAGCTCGCCACCAGGTCTCTGCCTATCTGCCTTAACCTGCTGACAGATCAAACACCTCTTGACAAAAGCGATCACATCACGCTTCATCCGCTTCCACCAGAACTGATCACATAAGTCCTTATACATTTTCCTCCCTCCTGGGTGGACACTGAATCGGCTACTATGAGCCCGTTCCAAGATCCCTCTACGCAACTCCGGCGTACATGGAACTACCCATCGGTTACCAAGTCTCAAAGAACCATCCTCAGCCACTCTAAACTTTGATTGTTGCCCCTGAAGTGCCAATGATGACCATCTCTGAACCTCATCATCCTTTTTCTGGGCCTTTCTGATATTCTCATAAATGTCCGGCTCTGCCAATAAAGTCGATACCCAAACCGGCGATGCGTCCACATCGAAGTCATAGCCCAGATGGCAACAAGAAGTCATCATAGCCGACAAATGCATGACATCCTCAGCAGTACTCTTCACCTTCCGACTCAAGGCATCTGCTGTCAAGTTTGCTTTTCCCGGATGGTACTCTATCTCACAGTCATAATCTTTGAGCAAATCCATCCATCTCCTCTAACGCATATTCAACTCCACCTGAGTGAACAGGAATTTCAGGCTCTTATGATCCGTATATATGGTAAAAGATGTACCATACAACTAATGCCTCCAAATCTTCAGGGCAAAGATAATAGCCGCCAATTCTAAGTCATGGACTGGATATCTGGTCTCATGCGGCTTCAACTGCCTTGATGCATAAGCTACCACATGCTTATCTTGCATCAATACACATCCCAAGCCTTGAAGCGATGCGTCAGTGTATAAAACAAACCTCTTGTTCTCCGTGGGAATCACCAATACAGGCGCCGTCGTCAATCGGTGCTTCAACTCTCGGAAACTCTGCTCACAAGCCTCAGACCAATAAAATGGTATTCCCTTCTAAGTCAACTGAGTCAAGGGCTTAGCAATCTTAGAAAATCCTTCGACGAAGCGTCGATAATAACCTGCCAAACCAAGAAAACTCCGTATCTCAGGCACAGAAGTGGGTGCAGCCCACTCCATCACAGCCTCAATCTTCCTGGGATCCACTGATATCCCACTGCTAGATATGACATGACCCAGAAACACTACACTGCTCAACCAAAACTCACACTTGCTGAGCTTGGCATATAATTGGTGATCTCTGAGGATCTGGAGCACTGTCCTCAAGTGTCTCACGTGCTCTTCCTCGCTCCGGGAGTAGACGAGTATGTCGTCAATAAACACAATGACGAACTGATCCAGGTAGGGTTGGAACACCCGGTTCATCAAGCTCATAAAGACAGCCGGGGCGTTCGTCACACCGAACGGCATCACTAAGAACTCGTAGTGCCCATACCGAGTCCGAAATGCTGTCTTCTGCACATTCTCCTCCCTGACCCGTATCTGGTGGTACCCGGATCTCAAATCAATTTTGCTATACAGCTTCGTGCCTTTCAACTGATCAAATAAATCATCAATCCTTGGGAGAGGATACTTGTTCTTTACCGTGGCCTTATTCAGTTGCCTGTAATCGATGCACAAACGCATCGAACCATCTTTCTTCTTTACAAAAAGAACTGGTGCGCCCCAAGGCGATGCGCTAGGGCGTATATATCCTTTATCAAGGAGTTCCTGTAGTTGTTCCTTCAACTCCCTTAACTCTGCCGGTGCCATCCTGTAAGGGGCGCGATAAATAGCGGATGTCCCCGGTAACAGCTCAATCCCAAACTCGACTTCCCTAGCCGGTGGGAATCCTGGAATCTCTTCCGGGAACACATCAGCAAACTCCGCTACCACTGGTACATCCTCAACCTTTAACTCTTTACCCTTTCCCGACGTGTCCACGGCATAGATGAGATAGCCCGTGTGTCCATGTTCCAATAATTGGGACATTTTGATCGCCGAGATCAATGAAATCTCGCACGAGAACCGCTGCCATAGAAAGTCCACTGAATTCCCAAATGAGATCTGAACCGATCTGTCCTCTGCCGACAATCAAGTCGATGCCCACAATGCAGTCGAAGTCTGACATACCCAAAACAATCAAGTCTGCATTTATCTCATTGCCCTCAAAATAAATGAGGCAATCCATCAGAAACTGATCGGCAACAACTTTCTTTCCGGTGGGTGTCGAGACCAATAGAGACGTGGGTAACAGAGACGTGCACATATGATGTCTCGCCACAAAGTCCGCAGACACAAAGTAGTGTGAAGCGCCTGTGTCTATCAAAATAAAGGCAGAATATGTAAATAGAAGGCACGTACCAGCTATCACCTCCTCTGGAGCTGCATCGGCCTGCTCCCTGGTCAATGCATAGACCTGTCCTTGAGGTGGCCCCATCGCCTGTCCTCCCATCTGGCGAGGCACCATCGGTTGCCTCTGCTGTGCTGTACCATTAGAAAACCTCCCTCGACCTCCCCTAAGATCCGTATGTCCTTCCCGATTGGGACAACGCCGAGCAATGTAGCCCGACCTGCCACATATGTAGCACGCAGAACAATCACGCATCAAATGCGGCCCTCCGCAAAAGTGGCACTTAACATCTCCAACTCTACTAGCTTGAGTCGGTCCCCCAAAAGTAGATGCACCTCCCCTCCGTTCTCCTTACTTCCGATTATCCGGCCGCTTTCCGCTAAATCGGGAAAAAGAAGAAGTCCCTCTTGACTTGAAAGATCCTCCCCGGGGCCTCAAATTATCAGATGAAGATCTTTGTGATGGAACTGGTGGAGGTACGGCCTCAGGATAAGCACTCACACCTATCTCTGCCAACTCCGCTCTAACAAGCGCATCATCAAAAGATGTCGGGTTGTTGGAAATAACCCGGTCAAATAATTCCGGTCGCAACCCCTTCAGAAAGTGCATCATCTTGGCATGTCCATTTGTAGCGATGTGTGGCATATACCTCAATAGTGATGAGTAGTGCATGGCATAGTTCGAGACTGTCATGCTCCCTTGCTTCAGGTTTGTAAATTCATCCTCCTTAGTTTGCCTAGCCGCAGCAGAGAATTACCGGTTTAGAAACCGGGTTCTGAATAAGGTCCAGTCAATCACCATGCCTTGGGCCCTCAACTCCATCACAGTCGTCTTCCACCACATAGAAGACTTCTTTGCCAGTTGGAATTCGGCCAATCTCAACCATGCCGTCCTAGCACACGGCGCAGACACGAATATCTGTTCCAATCTCTCTAGCCACTCTTCGGCCTCTTCCCCTGTCTCTGTTCCCTCAAACATGGGCGGGTGAAAAGTCAGAAACTGTGTCAGACTAAGCTCCCCTGGTAATAGCAACTGAGCAACCGGCTCCATACCCACTGCAGGTGGAGGTAAAGGATTCGTCTGTCCAATGCCAGCATTCACGCTCCCAATATCACCCACCTCTTCATTGAGGTTCCCTACATTCATAGCCGCCATGCAGTAACACAAGGGTTAACAACAATTCCAAACAATATACATATGTTATGCCGTTAGATAACATGAATGATAATAAGCATGTTAGTATAACAGTTTATACACTAATATGCACCACATGCATAAACATGCCCAAATGTAAACACCTAGCCAACCATGCTAAGGCTACCCTTCACTCATTCCCGGGTTCTCGAACCACTGCTCTGATACCACTAATATGAGGATCCTGGTTCCTTAAGTGCGGATTAAAGGCGTAAGTAGAGTTAT
This sequence comes from Haberlea rhodopensis, assembly GCA_907163345.1. NCBI lineage: Eukaryota > Viridiplantae > Streptophyta > Magnoliopsida > Lamiales > Gesneriaceae > Haberlea > Haberlea rhodopensis. Next base: position 32,569 of record CAJQUN010000826.1, on the reverse strand, counting down.
CATGCATAAAACAGGGTATAAAAATCGTGTTGATGCCTTGAGCTATTAGGTTACAGTGCCAAAATAAAGTTCCAAAAGGGATTAATTACATTCCCAACTAATGAATGTTAATCCTATAGCTTTACACTACTCCTAGAGTAGATACTATACAAAAGAATGTGTCTGCTACCAAGAGCACTCCTCACTAGCTCACCGCATCAACCCGCCTTAGCCCGTCCGCCCAAAAGTACCTACAGGAACAACCCCAAAACCATGAGCATGTAAATAAATCATATTCATAATAATATGATTGCAATTCAAATGCATAAACAGTAAATGCGATTCACTTCCTGTATTTAATACATTTAAAAGCTCCCTTTGGTTGTCCCTGTACCACAATCATAATCAATGGATTATAAAACCAATAATTTATGTCATGACATGCACTCATTCCATGTATACCAATGGCCAGTTCCAGTCTTATTATATCAGTGGCATAATTCCCCTCGCGTTTACATGACAGCAGCATTAATAACCCTCGCTTCGACATATTAGCGGCATAATATCCATCTCATCAACATGACAGCGGCATTATCCTTCGCTTCGACATGTTTGCGGCAAATATTCTTCATCGTTATAATATGACAGCGGCAAGTATTCTATCATCGCTTCGACATGAAGGCGGCAAGTATTCTTCATCACTGGAATATAATCTCGACTCACAATCACATGCAACCACAATGCATATCCAACCATGTATGCAACCATAATGCATAACTAAGACCATGTATGCAACCATAATGCATAACCAATTCAAAGCGTAATAAATACGTTTTACCGTCCGATGCCCGTACGTCTCACTACGTACCTTAATTCCAAAAGTGGAGATGTCGTGGGACTTTATCTCCTTTGTTGCGTGGCTACCTGGGATGGTTCTACACGGTCATATAAACCAATATTAGAAGCCACTTTATGAACCAATACCAAAAATCTCATAAAAATAGCCAAAATCCAAGACACCTAAGACTCGCGATCGATCGGCCCTTACGCTCGATCGATCGCGAGCTGACCATCCAGCGCCCAAAGTCTCGCTGTCCGCCTCGATCGATTGAGATGCCCTCACCGATCGATCGAGAAGTCGCCTCGATCGATCGGGAGTTCATCTCGATCGATCAGTAAGACTTCCAAAATTCTGCCCGAAGTTCTGCCGTGCTCGATCGATCGAAGGTGGTGCTCGACCGATCGAGGAGCTCTGAAAATGTGAGAAATCGCCATTAATGTGCACAGAACCTCGCCAAACCACATTAAATCCATCACACCTCAAACCAATACCTTAAAAACACTATTATAACATCAAAATAACCCTCAACAACAACATACTTCAAAACCCAACCAAAAATACCATATAATCATACAAACCCATTTTAAAACCATACAAAGCCATACCAAAATTAAACCAAACACCACAAAAATATCAAGGAGGTATCCATACCTCTTGGGTACTCCAAATCTCACAATAAATCCCACAAACAAGATTTTTGTAAGGATTTCCCCTCCACTTTCAAGCCAAAAACGAAAATAGTGGGATGGTTAGGGTTGGGAGATAAGTTGGGGATTTTGGTAAAGTGATTAGTAAAGGTGGGGTAGTGGGGTTAAGAGGGAAATAATTAAAATTGTACACCAACAATTAACATGATGTACAAAAATACCCCAACATGATATTTTAAAAGCATTTTACCAAAATGCACCAAAACCCCAATTAAACACATGATTTACCAAATAACATCAACCACCACATATAAACCATTAAAACACCCAATTACCCATCATGCATACATGCACCCTGAAATGCTCTACCGGGTCACGCCTACCATGTGACTAAGCATTTCACCAAGATAATTAATTCCGACACATAATTTAATTATCACCCTAAAAATCACATAAACATAATTAATGCCCAAATTGCATATAATTATTTCTGGGATATCACAATATAATTGTTAGATGAGAACATCTTATGGTAAGAAAGTGAATTGGTGATACCATTTGATAGCATGTGGGTACCGAGGTATGATACATTATATGATATGACAACAAGAACTTATTATCCACATGGTATGGTCAAGTTAACAAGTTTGTACTTGAGATGAGAGTTTTCTCAAGCAAGTGTTTGTATACATTACGAAATTGTATTCGTCAAAGAAAAGTATTATGAGGAATTAGTGCCCTTGTGGTGCTATGGTCAGTATAATAAGTCAGTGATGTTGGTGTGACCAACGTGTGTTGGGCTTGACGCGTTGTTGACTGGTACGCATATGTGTGAGTATGATTGAGAATGTGAATGTGATGAGAATTGTAATCTCACTTGGATTGAGTGTATATTGAGGATGTGCTGGTGAATTGTAACCAGAATTATGGGCCATATGGGGCTTGATAGCACGATACTGTTGAATTTCAGTTGTGACTGATATCTGGTGTGAAGCCAGTGTAGAATTGAGTTATGTGACTCGTCGATTAACTGATTTAATTGTTATGGTGGCAACTACGGAATATGGAGGCATTGGAAAGATTCAGTGTGAAAGGTATGAGAAGACATCTCTCGTTTGACGTATGATTGAGAACGATATAATATCGTTGGATGTACCAATGGCATGAATGCATTATGATGAGGTCGTTGGTAATATGGGTGCAAGAATAGAATTGGAGAGGCATGTACTGTGATTAGTCGAACAAGAGTCGAATTTGGAAGTGGTATATGCATGATGGTTGTCCATGAGTTGTTATCGTATTGAGTCGTCTACAGGCTTGTGCCAAGACGTGTAAACCTTGTTGGCAATATCTAAGGTGAGGGAGTGAGTATGCTTGTCATAATTGATTTGGTTTGGTTTCAGCTATAACGTTGTTTGTGTTGTGTTGATATGTGGGAAGTGTTGATGAATCGTGTGGACGAGCTTGTTAAATCTCCGAGAATGGTAGGCTCGAGGGCATAGGTGATACAAAGAAAAATGATTATAGGAATTCTCATCTTCAAATGGCATCTCTAGGTAACTGTGATATCGAATCATGTCAACTGTGTGAAGAAATATTATGTCAGAATGATCATTGAGACTTAATAAATTACAGAGATCAATGAAGCATGACTTATGCGATGTCCTTTGGTAATTGATGGTCATATCTATGGTGTGTACATACCAGAGTCGTATGCTGACCGCGTTATTTTTAAACAAAAAAGTAATTCAGAGTGTGACACGATACTACCGCAAGTGCACGGTGTCAAGTTTTAGTATAGTTAAATGAAAGTAGGGGTTGTCGAATCCACAGGGACTAACGTATAAGTACCAAATAAAACTAGTAAAATTATATTTAGCCTACGATTAAAATGGGGGGAGATTAACTAATGCAAAATTAAATCTAATGAACCCAAATAAAAACAAGAATAAATAAAATGAATGGCTTCCGGATATGCAAAGGAATTTCGCTCGAGAAATTTATCTAGCTCTTTGTTCAACTATGTTATCTTCAAAGATTTGTTTGAATAGGTAATTACCAAACAATTGATTCTTAAGGTGAAAGGTTTTCGTTATTATTCAATACACTCTCTCGAGCTGTATAGAAACTAATATCAAATTAGAACAAGTAACTCTCGTTCACTTATTTAATCCGATATTGCATAAATCGTCAAAACCTCGTTACTCTAAATCTCTCGATTCAAAGTGCTCACGTATGTGATTTTATCTCTCGATCTCAATCTTAAACATACATCATGAATTAATGTAGCGTATTATAACGTTATCTCTCGATCTCGGTTATAACTCACAGAATTCAATCAAAGTTAGCTAGGCTTTGATCTTAATAAGCATTTAATTCATGAACAATAAGATATCAATATACTCAAACACATTCGAATCAATAAATCAAACACAATTATAATCAAACTCGATAAAATAAACTCAATTTAATTCAAAACAAATCAATAAGACGTTTAATTATTTCTCAACCTCAAAAACATCCAATTAAAATGAAAATCAAATAAATCCGAGTTTAGAAATACGATAAATGCTGGAACGAATCCGTGCGTTGCACCGTAATCTCTTCTCTTGCTCCTTCCTTGCACTCCGGAAATGGCTCGCTCAAGCTTGGACGAAGAACGGAGGAAGATGGCTTTTCCCCGGATTCTTCTTGGCGGCGGCTACTAGGGTTGTAGGGTGATAAAAATCGGCTCTCCTCCCTCTCTGATATGATATGGAATGATATGGAAGAGATTTGCCTTTAATCCACCGAGAATCAAGTTATTTTTGGAAGATAAGATTTTCAGAAAATCGCGTATCGATCAATCGAAAAGAATTTTCGATCGATCGGTGCACTGTTCACTTCAGCCTTTAAAACTTTCTGCCTCGATCGATCGATCGAGATTTTTTTCTGATCGATCGGTGCTTCGATAAATTTGCTGCTGAACTCTCTGCCCGGATCGATCGATCAAGAATACTCTCTGCCCGGATCGATCGATCGAGAAATATTCTCGATCGATCGATGCCTTAAAAATCTGACTTCTTCATTTTTTTCTCTTTTTCGCCTCGATTTCACCCATTTTCTTCATTTTAGCTCATTTCTTCCATTTCCGACCTAATTTCCTGAAACAAGCAAATAAATACCAAAAAGCGTAATTTCATCCAGGAAAAAGTACGAAATACGGAAAGAAATTACAGCTAAAAACACTTAAAATCTAAGCCTATCATATGCCTGAGTTTGGATAAACACTACATGTCTGGTACACCGTGTTGATAGGGTGACGGTACAATGTTGAAATCACAATCTCATATGTTGGACTACATCGTGATGACAGTGGAGTAAAAGTGTCTTTGTGTTGTCTGTCTGAATTGGGGTTGCTCGATTGAATTAGCAACCGAGGTACCTTATCTCTTGATGTTTCCATGAGTTGTTATGGAATTAGAGATGTAAGATTAAGTGCAGGTTTGACATACGATGATAGATGGAAACGTGTCATTTAACACATTATGTTCTTGTAAAGTGCACGTTGTTGAGATGTTATCGCGGTGATAGCTCTGTTCACATTTGAATTGTTGCGATGGTAAGTGGGAAGTAATGAATGAGAGCCTGATGTATTCACATAATGGTAGGTTTGGGAGACTTTTTGCATATACATAATTGGTGTAAGGATACAATCCTCAGAGTTGATGTATTGGTTCTGCTATCTATTTGACGCAATACCGTACAGTGAAATGGTTTGCATGGTACGTTGAGTACATATGTGGAAGATTTAAATGCGATGAATGGTCAAGTTGTGACACGTTGATGGCACTATGTCCGATGGTAGAGGACTAATGTTCATTGCTGTGACATTGCATTATGGGACATCGTCTTATGACACGGTCTACTTTGAGAGGAAGTATCGTTAAGATATCTGGACAATATGTTGTGATACTGTATTCGTAACTTGGCATACCGTTAGAGATTGCCACTCTCAGTACCTGATCTATGTACTGCGTTTGATGCCAGACATATGAATCATACTGGACAGGGAAATACAGATGTATTGTTGTGTATAATACGACCAAGTGGGATCTTGACTCAAGTTGATTGTCCGAGATACAAGAATGTAAGATCTCTGCTCACGGTTCCTTGAGAGTAGCAGAGTGTTAATGGAGCTGATATGTGAGACATAGTCAGCAGATGATACCGCAGTAACCAAAGTTATTGTCTGGTATATTTACTTTACATTATTGCAATGCTGGTAAGTATATACTATGGCTGGAATGTATGTTTTTACTTGCGATAGTAACGAGTATGTGTGTTTTATTGCACTGTTCAATGCATATATGTGTCTTATGACACGAAAAAGCGTGAGTCATCCACAGTGTGAATGAGGGACTGAAGATACGAGCACCTTCAAAAGCTCATATTCAAAGATCTCAGTTGTGGCTCAGGTATCAAGTCCTCGAAGCTATGCTGAGAAGATAAAAAATTAATCTTTCTTATCCTCCTACTGGATTGAAATAAACTACAACACTTTCTGAGACGATGGGAAGTAAACATTTGAGTAGGAACAAAGTAAAAATGGATACGGTCTTGCGCTTGGGAGGATATGGAAGCAGTTTTGGCAACAACATTGAGTAGAAAATTAAAGAATTCCAGCAAATCTGAAAGAGGAGGACGGATTAACAGAAATTATCCCCCATTTCTAATGTCTCACTTGGATGACATATTGGACAAAGAAACCCATCTCTGTCTCGTAAATTTTCTTGATTTTTTCCACTGCCAAAGAAGAGCAGCATTGAGAAGCCAATCACAAGGACATCTCAAAAGCTCTGGAACAGTCAAAATAGCTAAATCATTAGAACAGCGAAGCAATGGAAGCTTTGGAGTAGGGGTGCTTATCGGACCGGGTCGATCCGGACCCGATCCGAAACCGGACCGGTTAGTCCGGTTCCGGTTTTGGAATATGGGTGCTTATCGAACCGGGTCGATCCGGACCGGGTTCGAAATCGGACCGGTTAGTCCGGTCCGAAACCGGAACCGGACTAACAGGTTCCGGTCAGCCCCGGAACCGGCATCGAACCGGACCGGGGCTGTTTTTTAAATCCAAACCGGTAACACCACCGGTTCCGATGCTACCGGTTCCGGAACCGAAACCGGTTACATTTTAAAAAAAAATAAAATAAAATAATTTTTTTTAGTTGTTCAGCATGGCAACGGCTTTATAGCTGTTGTCATGCTGAACGTTGGCAACGGCTACAACGTTCAGTTTCTTTTTTAAAAAATTTTTTTTTTTTTTTTTTGAAATCTATAAATATGTGCATATTTTTCATTCTTTTCCTCACAATTCATTCTTCTCACAATCCATTCTTCTCACAATTCTATACTTCAATCTCATATTTTCCTCTCACTTGTGCTACCTACAATTTATATATAATAATGGCATCTTCATCTAGCAGCGGCGCTGGTCGTAGCCGGGGTCTCGTCCCAGGTCGTCTATCATTGAGTTCATCTTAGACTGCTGGGCAGGAAAAAACTTAAGGGAAAAGGAGCTTCTACTAGCACGTCGACTGAGTTGAAAATTTATCTGAATTATCAATTTGTAACGGAAGACAACTTCGACTTGTTACAATGGTGGAAGTCAAATGCGGCACAATTCCCCATCTTAGCCAAAATGGCTAGAGACGTGTATGCGGTACAAGCTTCAAGCGTCGCTTCTGAATCTGCATTCTCAACATGTGGCCGAATTATTGGAGAATACAGAAGTAGTCTCTCTGCTGATTCGTTATGCATGCTCACGTTACTTAAAGATTGGTTTGAAGCAGAATGTAAGAATAGAAGAGATGGGGCGGTTGACGAATTCGTAAACCATTATGGCGAGCAAGAAGAAGAGAACGCAAAAACAATACTTATCAATTATGAAGAGTGCTAAACAGCAATATTTTTTTATTTTGATTTTTTAATTGCTATCTCTTTACAATTATTTGTATGCATCTATATTATGAAATGAAGAAGGAATATATTGAATTTGTGATGAATATTAGGGAAACATTTACAACATTAAATAAAAAATAAATAAAAGTTTTTGAAATTTTTTTTTTTAAAAAAAACATACGAAAAAAAAATACAAAAAAAAAACGGACCGGTTCGGCCCGGAACGGGTTGGAACCTGAACCGATCCGGTTCCTTACCGGACCGGACCGGTTCCGACCTTAACGGCCCCGGAACCGGCCGGTTCCGGTCCGGACCGGACCGGTTCAAGCCAATAAGCACCCCTACTTTGGAGGAAGACAAATTATTTAATCATTTTGATTAAATCTTTTGTACTTGTTCATTAATTTTGAACAATGAACAAAACTCTCCTTTTATATTTTCAGTTCATTAATTTTGAACTCGATCAATCTGACTAATGAAGATAGTAGGATTGTAAAACTGTACAGTCCTTATACATAACAAATGATCTAACAAGTAAACAGATGAAGAATGATATAGTTAGAGCATAACCGTTGGAGATAAGTTTTGTCAAATCACCAAAAATGGGGGATATAATAACATACATAGTTTTGGTGCTTGATAAAACAATTCTTTACACTCAGCCATGAACCAGAACAGAAGATCAAGTCTGACAAGCTTCAAATAGATGCAAGAGAAGCTTCACAAAGGTCCTAACCAAACAAGGGAATATGTTAAGATGTTCAAAAATTGCTTAATGGCAAAAATTATTCTATGTGTCAAGCTCAACCGGTTATCGGAAACACCTGAGTTTAGAAAAAAAGCTATGAAAGATGCTCAATTTCATTTATACCAAAAAAGGGGAATTGTTAGGAAAAATAATGTTTTGGCATAAACAAAGCAGGATCGCTGAAGATCCAGGGCCGACAGAGCAGAAGGAAGACAACATTAAAACTCGAAAAAGGATCAGCTCAGCAGTTCAATTGCAGAGTAAAGTAGAGCAGTTCAGAGAAAGTCTTTGGAGCAGGCGCTCCAAGACCGATCACTAAAGAGACGTTACTCGGAAAGACTTTTGACAAGACAATATTGTACCTGCCAAGATAGTCGTTAGATTTTGAAAGAAGAAATTTCTTAAACTTACAGTAGGTGCATTAAATGCATTAATACTATAACAGGCTTTTACAGTAGTGCATTTAAGTTCAAATGTTAGTTTGGAGTCTTGGGATTAAGAATCGTACCATTCCAATCTTAGAGTATTTTATAGAAGACTCGTATTCAAGAAGAGAAAGGAGTTGATAGAGTCAAATGCTTATACACTTAAATTTACATATATGCCACCTCTCAGAATCTACCCTAAAGATAAGCTCGACTTTGCCTTCAAGATAAATAAGCTTATTGAAGAAGTATTCAAGGCACTGATTTCAAGCTACATCAAGGATAAACATGACGTTGTTATTCACTCTATTCATTGTAATGTGAACTTAAAAGGGAGAGAATAACTTCGTAACATTTGGTGAGAGTATCACGACTGATTGAGAGAGTATTTGCATAATAGACTATAAAGAATATGAGTTGTAGTTCACAGCTGTAAGTGTGATCTCAGCTGGTTGAGTAAGTAGCTATGAGTTTAGACCATAAGTGTTACCTTGGTCAATGTGGGTTTGTACGAATGACAATACATATCAAAGTCTTCTAGTGTATCCTTCCTACAAAGGAAAAAGTAAAGATGTAGAAAGATTGAGCCTTCAAACTTCTATAAACAAATCACGTGTTGTTCATGTTATGCATTTAACTGACATATCTTACTGCTCGATTGATGTTGAACTGATCATCAGTTCACCTTTATTCGCTACATTAGTTCGTGTTAATTCCGAGATCACTCCACTTATTGGTCTTGATCAAGAAACTGCATCAGGTTGCTAACACGACCAAAGCAAAGAATTAGAAAAGAGCAAGTGAACCATTGTAGTTGAGTCAATCCCTCTTCTCAATTGCCACCAACGATCCTAACATTAACAAAACTTGTTTGCTTTGTTACTTATTAATTTATCAAGTGTGTAGCTAAGTTATTCATTGCCAAAGCCTATTAGCGGAGTTGTTGGATGTTCAGTCGAGTGGAGTCAAACTAGCTAAAGGATCAACATCACTCAAACACCTCATGTCGGTTGTCCTAAATCGAACTGATGATTGGCAGAATCGAGGATGTTGTTCTATTTATGAGATAGATTGCAGTGAGTATGCAATCACTCAAATAAACTAAAGGAACGTTTGATTGGAAAAGAACAGGATGTGTTACATTAATGATATGTTGATGCTTTCATTCTACAAAAGAGTTTCAAGTCTTTCGAAATAAGACAATAATGTATAATTTCTGAAGGCTTAAAAAATTTAGTGAAGTTATGCTTAGGTGCATTGTCTGATCGGACAGCCTAAATACATTTGTGAAATGTGTTTGAATAAATTTATGTAATATTGGAAAGACACGAGTGACCTCATATGTGATTTTTAACAAATAGACATGAGTGGACTTCAGAATTGTTGTAAATACGATAATAGGAAGTGTGATAATATTCTTCTTAGAGTAAAGTAACTACCAGATGAGTAGGGATATGTTAATTTTTTTTTAGAACATAATATTATTTTGATGCAAAAATAGTGTAGTTCATTAGAAAGGGCGTTGTTGTATATTTATGGAAGCCTTCTTTAATTATTTTTCATTTTTATTTTCACCAACCACAATAGATTCGAAAACCATAGTGCTTATAACAAAATTGTCATTTTGTTGCTATATATCACCGCCTAAATCACACAATCCTCCTACCCCATGAACGCATTGACACTCCGGTCGTGATTTGGCATATTGAATGTGTGTACGACGCTTTAAAATATATTTTTGAAAGAACAATAATATTTCTACTAAATGACCGATCGAATACGAATGAGTTTTTGAGAGTTTAAATTTTTTTGAGAGTAATTCGAATAACAATATGTCTAATATATCTAGTTGAGTTGAAATCGAGCTATAACGTGAGTTAAATTTTTAAAACAAAAAAAAAATTAACTATTGAGGTTTGAGTCGAGGTCGACAGATTCAAATTTGAGGGGTTTTTTAATAATGTAACCTAAAAATAATAATTATTTAACAAAATAACCTAAAAAAATTTTTATTTATCAAAATGACCGAAGTCGCCATCTGAGATGGCGACTTCAGTACAAATTTTTTTTTATTAAAGTCGTCATCTCAGATGGCGACTTCAGTACAATTTTTTTTTTTTTACTGAAGTCGCCATCTCAGATGGCGACTTCAATATCAAATTAATTTTTTTTTTAGAAGTCGCCATCTCAGATGTCGTCTTTCATATATATGACAACTTCTATGTATGTTAAGTAATTACATCAATTATGGAAGGCTAAATAAAAGCTATTTTTACTATAAGTGTATGTTTATATAATAAGACATAAAAAAATTAATTTACGGGGTATTAGATAATTTTACAATTTCTTATTTTCTTTTTGGGATGCAATTTCGTTGTGTACTTATTCAAATATTATACAAAGATTTTAAAAAATACACATTTCAATTTTTACAGAAGGATCGTGCTTGGCTATAATGCACGGACATTGATACGGCGATACTGACACGGCACGATTCACTTTGTACTATGGAAATTAATTTTTTTAATAATAATAATAATATCATATTATTTCTTTACAAAAAAATAATAATGATAATATCATATTATACTAATATAATAATAAATTAATTAATAATAACATTTATAAGAGCTAGTTAAAATAATAATATTAATGATAAATCACGATAAAAATATATATAATGGAAGTGAGATGGACAATGTAATTAAATTATATCTATTGTTTTTTTCAGTATACTTATAATGTGATATATTAATTTGAATCAATATAATGTGTTATCTATTATATTGAATAAGTAGACAACGAATTGCACGGACACTGATATGGCGACACTGATATTAATTTTGAATTAATATAGTGTGTTATCTATTATTATTATTATTATAACTACCAATGTTTTAGTAATTTATACTTATAAATTTGAATCTCAGATGACGATTTCCTTATAAAAAAACTTATAGTTAAATTTTAATCTCAGATAGCGACTTCATTATAAAAAAAACTGATAATAATAATAATAGATAACACACTATATTAATTCAAATTAATATATCACATTATAAGTATACTGAAAAAAAACAATAGATATAATTTAATAACATTGTCCATCCCACTTCCATTATATATATTTTTATCGTGATTTATCATTAATATTATTATTTTAACTAGCTCTTATAAATGTTATTATAAATTAATTAATTTATTATAGTATAATATGATATTATTATTATTATTATTTTTTGTAAAGAAATAATATGATATTATTATTATTATTATTAAAAAAATTAGTTTCCATTGTACAAAGTGAATCGTGTCGTGTCAGTATCGTCGTATCAATGTCCGTGCATTATAGCCAAGCACGATTCTTTTGTAAAAATTGAAAGGTGTATTTTTTAAAATCTTTGTATAATATTTGAATAAGTAGACAACGAAATTGCATCCCAAAAAGAAAAAGAAAATAAGAAAGTGTAAAATTATCTAATACCCCGTAAATTAATTTTTTTATGTCCTATTATATAAACATACACTTATAGTAAAAATAGATTTTATTTAGCCTTCCATAATTGATGTAATTTACTTAACATACATAGAAGTTGTAATATATATGGAAGACGGCATTTGATATGGCAACATCTATATATATATAAAAATAAATAAATAAATAAATAAATATATATATATATATATATATATATATATATATATATGGAAGTCGCCATCTCAGATGGCAACTTCCACACTAAAAATAAAAAATTATATTGAAGTCGCCATCTGAGATGGCGACTTAAAAGAAAAAATTAATTTTATATTGAAGTCGCCATCTCATATGGCGACTTCAGTAAAAAAAATAAATATTTGTACTGAAGCCGCCATCTGAGATGTCGACTTCAATAAAAAAAATATTTTTTACTGAAGTCCCCATCTCAGATGGCGACTTCGGTCATTGTGGGACCCGACTCGGGCACATATTAAATTATCCCTTATTCGGTACCACATTCTCTAAGAACATTACGCACGAGGGTTTCAAAACCTTTTCGGAAATAGCGGAAGCGTTTAGTCAAACATTCATTTTTAGTAGCGGAAGCGTTTATACATTCTAATTAGTAACAAAATACATCCCAGTACAAACTCCTTATAATAGTCCGACACTTAATAAAAGAGAAAAATATTATAACAGTCCCGGTAAGCCAACATTTCCATTTTTCCTAATTTTCCTCCGGTTTTGGCTCTGGTACTCCTGTATCTGGAACTCACAATAAATAACAAGGAAAACAGAGGTTAAGTCTTTGAGGACTTAGTGAGGGAATAACAATGGCTTTATATCTGTAATTATCAAATAATGCAATTTCTCAATATGATATGTCATGTAACAAAGATCTTGCAGTCAAGTAATTGTCAATAATGAACAGTGATGATATAGGATTTCAGAGTGAATATCGTGGGCTAAAGAGGTGGCTCCCACCGGACAGTTCGGCGTAGCACTTTTCCCCACATATTCAGATAGGATCTGTACATTCAGTCATTTACGAGCCAAGTGAACCATTCTCCGGACCGTAAAACGGTGCGCGTTGTTCAGATGAACCATATACCCGGACTGTCATCCGTTGTTCATTGGACTCACTTTCCGGGCCGAAGCCGCGTTGTCCAGTGGATAAATATCCAGGGCTCCATTCATTCAGTCATTCAGTCAAATGATTCGTTCAATCAAAGGAATCGATTAGTAATCGATAACATTCAAGATAAATAAACATGCAGATCAAGATGACCAATGGGACGAGATAATGTACAATATGATGACAATATATAAAAAGTGAGATAATGAATAACAAGATATTGTAAATTCCAGGCCAAATGCCAAAAGGGCTATATAACAAGAATTCGGTAGTACACCTCACCTCACTATTTGATGTCTTACTGGATTGACTCGATTTTGAACCCAGATGTCAAATAAAGTCCTATAAACATAATATAAGTAATTTTGGTGTTTAGCAACCCAGATATGTTGTTGAATCTTCTGCAAATCATTTTTTTGTACAAAACTTGTCCGGGTAATTTCTAAATAAGACTTTAAAAATTCGTTAAAAATCAAGTTTAAGTCGAAACTTCACGAAACTTTCCAGAAATGCCTTAAATCAGTCCAGCAACGTTCGCCGACCGGAATTTTGTCAAACTCATCGGCGCGTGTGTTACACGCGCCACCGTGACGGCGCGTGGCCGTGCTCGCATCGTTTTGATCTACAACTTTTGTTCAGAAACTATTTTGAAATTCCAAACCGAGTTTGCCCAGAATTCAGTTTTTCGAAATGATTAACGAGGTGTTTTGGTCGCCGAAAATCTGTTCGTACGGAGGCCGTTTGGGCGATCGGCCGACATACCCATAAACTTTAACACATTTTTAACAACTTTCATTTAGACTCCAAGTTTAAAATCGTTTGAGAAAGGCACGAAATCGTAGCTTGAAACCAATACCTTGAAATATGTTTTCTGGGCTTTGGACAGCTCAATGTTCTTCGCGATTTTGATTTTCTGGACGAATTTGGATACTGATTTTTGAACACCTCCTATACTAAATGTTTTCTGGGTGTATAATGATGATTGTGTGAAACTTTCGGATTTTTTGGAGGAGGTTTGGTATTTTCCTCATAATTTTCCCTATTTCCACCCTATTTCCTACACTCTCTCTCTCGAACTTGCTCTTGATTTTGTGAGTTCAATTCGATGAAATGGAGGGTATTTATAGGGGTTTTGCATGGATTGGGGCTTTAAGGAGTTGGCATGTGTTGGGGCAATTGTATTGACAAGTGTATGCCTAATTCTTAATTAAATATTTTTTTTTATTAGTTAATATTATGGAATATAATTAAACATAAATTCATAAATTATTATTATTATTATTATTATTTTTTGTTTAGGATGATTATTTTAGCAGCATTGAAGATAGCTTCAAATTATTTTTGTCCAATTTTGTAATTAATATTTTTGGGGTGTTACAATCATTTTGATAAATAAATTTTTTTTAAGTTATTTTGTTAAATAAATATTTTTTTTAGGTTATATTATTAAAAAAAACCCTAAATTTGAGCCTGTAAGTTTTTTTTATTTTATTTTACATCAAATCATAAAAAAAATGATAGTACAATTTATTTTTCTCATCCTATCGATCAATAAGTTCTTATTTTTTTGTAACAAATTTGTCATTTTCTTGCTGTCTCCATCACCTCGAAACTTCAACCTAAGATTGTCAAATCACGTTCTTGCTATCCAACTCCACAAAAATCCAACCAATGTGAGCAAATTTGACTTCTTTTTCGATCAATCCAGCACCATCCAATCTTCAAACCCCTTTATTAATACCCATACATATCATCATAATCATATAATATAAGAAAAAAATAAAGGGAATCACTCCTAAAACCCAAGAACACTGCATTTCAAAAAAGAAAAAAGAAAAACCCAACACTCATCAGCGAACCACTATTCAAGAAGAAGGTACAATGATACGCAAAGAACTCTCGTTCTCCGTTGACAATAAGTTTAGCGGGGAGACGACAGATCAAAATGAAGATCCATTCAAAGGGAAATTGGAGAGGTCTGTCACAATCGGAGAAACTGTAGAAGATGATGGATTTAGTTTTGGGAGTAATGCAATGAACATGATTGAGGAAGACTGTAATGAAAACGACGGCGCAGAAGGGGGATTTGGGCCGTCGGATTATGGTGCAGTAGACGGTTGGGATCCTTCCGATCCTTTGTTTTTGAGGAATTACGCTCAGTTTCTTGAGGTTGGTTTCTTAAATTTGGATTCTGTGGTTTGGGGTTGCTTCTAATTAATTCTTACTGTTGGAAAGAATTTTAACAGTAAAGACCAACTGGGATTGTAGTGTAAGGTTACAATTTTTATGATTTTTCTTAGATATTAATGATTAAAAGATGAAAATATTTTGGTGCTCTTCCTTCATGTACTACAATGATAGGGTGAATTATAGTTTTCTGCAAATTATAGACATTCAAGTCGAGGATAATGAAAAATAAAATGGGGTTATAGCTTTGCGTTTTGCTGCAGATTATCCCATGAATAAATAAATTAATGGATGACCATTTTTTGTAAATACGTCGGAGATTAATCATTTAATGAGGCAGGTTCTATCAACTTATGTACAAAGATAAAGAATAATCTTCATTCTGTCAATCAATTTTCAACTTTAGGTAATACGTTAATTTGACAAATCAAAGGAGGTATGCGCTAAAGGGGGTAAAGAGAGGCGCTTCCAAATCTGAACTGCATTGATTTTCAGTTGAAAGTGGATGATTGGTCAGTGGTCACCCACCTGAGTCAGTGCCTACTAAATTCTTGCAAATTCGGCGCTAATCGACCTCTTAGAATTCATACAATTGACAATGGGGTGATGAACATCATAAGAATTTAGTACCATAGTTTAATGTTCCAAGAGAACGATATGTGCTTTTAAGCTGTGGTCAATGGGACTGCAAATTGTTATTATTCCATGCATCTTAATTAGTTTGGGACAAAGCTATCTAACACAATTTAAGTGATTTTGGACCATATATCCGGCCCCTACTAGCTAGTGATAAAGGCGATCATGAATTTACGTAGCAAATCTTTCCATCACCTATTTCTTCTTAGTAACATGTCCAAATATTATGCAACAGTCCAGAGGAGAGTTTTTCAAAGCTGAGGAATACTATGATCGAGCAATGATGGCAGATCCTAACAATGGTGAACTACTATGTCTCTATGCCAAGTTAGTGTGGGAGATCTATCGTGACAAAGAACTAGCCTTGACTTATTTCGAGAGAGCAGCCCTGGCTGCTCCTGGAGATAGGTGAGAATTCTCATTTCAATTTATGTTTTGCTTTCAAGAAATCGGTACAATGATTGAAATCGAGGTCTCGTGTATGTATCTTAATGACAATAAAATCTTACACCTGCAAAATACTTCGATAGAACAGGACTTCTTTCAATAAATTGAACATGGACACAAATTCATGAATTGGTTTTATGCAAAAGCTGAATCAAGCCGGGGCTGGAAAGGCAGTTCCTCGTCCTTAACCTCTTTTGATTTTTTAAATGATTTTCTAGTAGTAACATGTTTTACGGCTCAAATGTTTTTTAGCATAATTGTTCTATAGTAGTAATCCCACCCAATTCTGAGTCCTAACTGAATCCCTAGTCTAATGGTTTAACTTTTTGGATTTCTTTCAGTGATATTCTTGGTGCTTCTGCGAGTTTCTTGTGGGAAATAGATGAAGAGGAAGAGGGTCATTTGTCAGACAGTCAGGTTGTTGTCCTTTCATAAGAATTTCATCATTAAAGAATATTTAGAATGTGGAACTTATGTTACAATGGAAATGTCAGGTTGATGATCAAAATGGTATGTCATGGAATGATATGGCCAAGGATTTCGAGGAACAGAAAAGACCAATTAGCCCTCCTATGCACCTTGCAATGGGACTGGGACTCAACATACCTAAAGTTGCTATCGTGAAAACTGAATCAACTGAAGAAACTACTGATGTTGAAGAATTTTACAGGAGGATGCTTGAGAAAAATTCCTGTAACCCTTTGTTTTTGAAAGATCATAGCGAGTTTCTAAATCAGGTAAAACTTGTCTTTATGTGAATCCGTACACTTTTGTTGATGCTTTCTCCATTACATTTGTTGGTCAAGTTGTACAGACGAGTGGGAACAAGCAAGAAACATAAGTTTTACCTATCTAAATATATTAAGTGGATCTCATCGACATTCATGGTTCTGGCCTAGATTTAAGTGCCAACTTAAGTATTGGCTAATAATTATAATGCGGAAGTCTGGTTATTTGCTCCACAGTCAAAGAGAGATCTTCAAGGAGCCGAAGAATACTACTCATGTTTAATGCTGGAGGATTCGAGTAATGGGCCAATAAAGTCGCAATATGCCAACCTAATGTGGCAGCTTTATCGGGACAAAAAAAGAGCTGATGCATACTTTAATCAAGCAATTGAAGCAACTCCCAGAGATAGGTAAGAATAACATTTCTGAATGAAATGAAAATTACATTAGCTTCAGTCGAGGAGGAGCAACTACATGATGATTATGTCCCTACTTGACATGATATCATGATTAGATCAAAAGCATGCCAATTATGGTGGAAATATTTGGTATTATTGCCACCTTAGTGACAAAAAGGCTGTGAATAAAAAGAGATGACAGGAGATAATGATAATCAAGTTCTTCTGTATATGTTTCTCTGGAGTCTAAGGATGTCCTGTGCGCAGTTTCCGGGTTTATTTGCTGTCTTTCTTTTGGTTTCAGCGATATCCTTGCATCATATGCAAAATTTCTGTGGGAAATCGAGGACGATGAAGAAGAAGATTCTGCTAAGGTAGCTATAATCAGTTGCTATTGTGGACTAATTTTGTTCCTCAGAAGACTCAATATCTGAGTAATTGGGATTGATGTTATCTCCAGATAGTCTACGTATTCATGGAGAAAGTACTCTAGCTGATTTTGAAAGTGACAGTTTAGCCACCACCCCGACTCGGTTTCACTTTCTTTTTTGGGTTTTATGTACCTAGTGTTTCTCAGCTGAACCTTGGTCATTTTCTTTTTCGGTTTCCCTTTGATTATTATTTCCATTAAATGACCTTTGTGAAAATTATACAGTTTTGTAGTTCAGTGTATATCTCCGACTGTTGCTAAAACATGTTTCATTGTTTGTGTCATTACCATTGTTGATGCGTTTTTCTTTCTTATCTGTATGACAGTCTCAAGGAGATGAGCAATATTACTTAGGTGCAATATTGGAGAATCCGTGGAATGGCCAGATAATGTCTGAATATGCTAGCTTAGTTTGGCGGCTCCATGGTGACAAAAATAAAGCAGATGCATACTTCAAACGAGCAATTCAAGCAACTCCACAAGACAGGTAAATTTTCCGATTATTGCATTGGCATCCTATGAAAACGTAGTATTCTTAAAATTCCTAAACAAGTGGTAGACTAACCACTTTTAAAATTTCATTAACATGCAGATGACCACATACAAAGGTTTTTTTTTAGTCTATTTTATTATGGGTGTTTTGAGTGTCATTTCAAAAATCAGAAATCTTTAAGCTTATTGTTTTTTTCATAAGTTTTCAACATATATAGATGTTTGCTGGTGTACAAGTCTTTTTAACCAGATTAATCTGCTTTGATATGTTTATAAGTACTTTAATCTTCGAGGTTTCATGTATCATATTCTAGGGAAGATATGAGATGCAAATCCACAAAATTTATACTGAAGGGGAATTCGATGTTCAACTAGTAAAAATGCAATATTGGTGAATGAAAAATACCTAAAACTTGAGTTTTCTGTTTTTGATAATTTTTTTGGGATTATATGGATTTCCAATAAAGTTAGTATTAGCTTTAAATTAACATAATTGAAATCTGTTCATAACGATGGTAACAATAGGAAAATCAATCAGTATCACCTCATAACGTGCTGTATTAGTTTCATATAATTTCTTTTAATTGTCTACATACGCCTAAACTTATAGATGCGGTCATGAAAGAACTTTGAACAAACTAAATTATGTAAAATGAATGAACTAAAAGAGAAAAAGAAGAAACAATAAAAGTGACACTAATTAATAAATTAAAAGGTGATAGATATCTCCCCAAATCTAAACCTCACACCTATGGTATCATTCTGGAGGAATAAAAAATAAATGGGGTATATTTTTTAAACTTTCTAGTATTCAAAGTTCAAGTTTTTTTGTCCAAAGTATTATTCTATCATCTTTGTTCTTGAATTTGGATGGTAAGAAAGCCAAAAATATGTTTTATACTTATGATACTTTTAACTATGAAAGCTTGGATTTTTAATGATAGGATGTAATGAAAAATAGTTGCCTCATTTGGAAGTTTCTCTCCGTATATTCCTATGAATGGTTGTGGGGAACTAAGCTGTTTCTTTCCATAATTTCGAGTGATTGAGAAATATGGCAAATTTTCTGTTCCATATCTTTTTTTTTCCATTTTATCAGAATCTATGTAACTTATTTCTCTTCAAGTCCTAGCTATCAAGTTTATTTTATGTGTAGTTCATTATTATTTCAGTGATGTGCTTGCATCATATGCCAAGTTTCTGTGGGAGATGAACGACGAAGAAGAAGATTCCGCAGAGGAAGCTTAACATATATCACAATGTGGTGACATATTAGTTCCTTAAAACTGAATCTACCCAGCTGTTGTCAGTGTTGGGGATGTTGTTTAGTATGCTACTATGAAATCTTGTACCTGATTATTTTTTTACCCTCCTTTGGTCCTCAAGATCTAACTTGATGTATAGAATCTCACTCGAGAAGGCTATAAATGAACCCCGCGGATGGGACAATTAATGAATCAAGCTTTCGATGTAGGTTATATCGAGAGAGGTGCTCCTCCAAATCATAAATCATAGGATATCTGGATCGCATATTAATTTCATACAGGACATGTATATTATAGGTGTATCATATGATATCAGGAATATATATCTCGCTAGAGCATATTCAGTACATGAGACAAAATTAAACCTACCAATTAGAACTGGTTTTTAATGATGTGTTCACAGCAGTGTGCATCAACATAAAGATCACTGGTTTACTAAGAGTGAATATGAGCATTCCTATTAGCTCTCGTTGGGTTTACTTGTCTTCTCTGGCCCTTTCAGCAATTCGTTGCAATAAATAAACACTCGTGTTCTTGCAAATGCATCCTTATTTCAATGGGAGGTGTAGGGGGTCCGATCAGTTCCCCCAAACATCTGTTGGGACCACAACATTTGTGGGGGGCCGACCCCAGAAGCGTATTTTTGAATGGATTAGGGTATACGCTTCTGCGAGGATCAAATTACCCGATAGCTAGAGAGGACTCCTCGCCTATCATAAATCATAGGATATTTGGATCGCGTACTAATTTTGTACATGACATGTACGTTATAAGTGTATCATATGATACCAGGAATATATAAAAAGTGACGGGTTCAAGAATTCTGCATTTTACGCTCATAACCATGCAACCAAAATAGTGACCACAATCATTCCTACACCACCATCTTCCTCAAGATTCTTAGCTATTCTGATGGCTTGTGGCATATTTTGGTATTGAGTGCACCAGAAGAGTGCACCAGAATCGAGAACAGACTCAGATCCGAAAAACAACCAGACTCAACAATTCAAAAAAAAAATTACATTGCACTCAAAACACAGTTCATAATGGAAACTAAGTACAGAGTGTAAGAAAAAAGCATCAGTCACAAGTCTGGAATCTCCATTAAGACCCTCGAGACATTTTCTTCTACACATCCACACTTATTCAGTGTCTGAACAATTACATAAACTCATGAACTATGGTTTTCTCGAAAACTATTATCATTTTTTGCATGTTTCGTTCGTTCAAAATTATACCGGTTTTCAAGACAGGGCTATCAACCACTTTGCATCACTCCGAAACACAACTTTTATTTTATTCCTACTAGTAGAACATGGCCATAGGGGGTGGATACCACTACTATCTTTTGAAAAATATCAGGTGTGAATCTACTAATTATATAGAATCCGGGATGCCCTTCTGTGAAATGTGAAATAAAAAACAAAAATTTCATTTCCCCTCCATGTAGAAATAAAGTCAAAACAATGGGTAGTAATAAGTCCAATCCATTCGTGGTAAAACAAAAATAAAATCTCTTGATGATATATTTTATTACAATTTTTTGTTTAAGATCACACTAATTCTACGTGAGCTTACCGGAAGCTCAACTCTGGATCGGTGTTGGTGCTACCCTTTTTGAATGTCTTGTTCTCACGCTTGAATCCACTATGGCGGTACTAACTTTTGCTCGAATATTGTTTTGGCTCTCTTTTGCTTCTTTCTTATTACTTTGTGCAGGTGAAAAACTTACAGCAACTGCAGATTTTGGAAAAACCTTAGACTGTGTTTGTTTGTTTTGACCTGAAGTGTTATTTTTCAGGCCAGAAAATAGTTCTTTTCTTGTCTGTCTTTTGCCCCCAAAGATCACATCATTATCTGAACATTATTAGAGTTGTCAAAATAAACAAAGTAAGAATGCATACGGAAAGGTAGAGCACAATACTCAAAAAGAACTCCCATCCAAGGATACACACAGCAAAAATATGCCTTGTGTTACTGAAGACAGAGTAGAGTACACAATAGTTTCATATTAAAAAAATATCATCAATTTGCCACAAATGTATAGTTAGATCAGCTCGAGGTCCAGAATAGAAATACTTCTCATAATGCAATTGAAATACTTTAAAAAATCTGAAAAATAAAAATTAGCTAAACTAGTGCTGCATCAATACTAGTACATGAATAAAAATCCTTCGTCCAAGCAACATAACATATGCTAAACTAGTACTCGCATACACAAAAAAGAAGGCATGAGTTACCTGGACTTGACAAGACAGCACGTGGACGTGGAGCTGAATTTGCTCTTGCATTTTTCCGGTTCTCTTCCACACTCATATTATCCATTTTACTTGTTTCTTCTGCTGATGAACCGAACACTCATTAGTTCATTATAAATCACTCAGTAACATTATACTAAATAGTAACAACAAAGGGTGATATCAAACCTTTGGGTGTACGAAAGGTAGGTGTAGGAGATTTTGGGACAAACTGGCCGGGAATTCTTACAACTAAATGTGGAGACTCGTCTACACATTCAAACCAACAATTCGTGTCATTGACAGATAAATGCATGACAGAGCTTCATATAATCACATCTTCACATATATAAAAAGATTTCACCTCTAAAGCTTAAATTTGCAGGAAGATGTCTTCCATGATGGCTACCAAGTCAGTGAACTTTATGTTCATTAACACTTGAAGTTAAACTGTATAGTGAGTGATCAATGACGACTCTTTGTGTCCAAAGTTTATCCAACCCTCTTTTGCTTCTTTAAGTATCACTTAGATGTCTTTTCCCTATATTTAGTTATTTGCAGAAAGAATATAAGAAACTAGTCTAAATCATGACAAACTAAAATAAAATACACATCTGGTATAGCCTACAAAAGAATCATCTTGTGACACTGGTGAAGACGACCTTTTTTGGTTCTAATCTCCATCACTCACGAGAAAAAGAAAAAAGAAAAAAGGAATTATGCAGCTCCCTGAGCTACAGTAGGACCAGCTTTTCTTGTGAATCTGTGATAATCATGAATACTCCCATGAATTCATAAATCCAAAGGAGAATAATCAACTTTCTTACAATTCCTCAGGATGTGCCTTCATTGCTCAAGTCTCCCCTTGGGTGTCATTTTTCGTTTTTTCTGTCCTTTTATTCCTTCTTGTTTGCTCACAGATTTATCTGATTAAACTTACTTCGTTTGTTTCCATGAAATTTTCACAAAATAGATCAAAATTATATAAACATAAAACCCTAAACAAATATCCAAACAGTAAAAAAAATATCTGATTTATATAATTAGTATAACAGAAAAGGAAAGAAGACAGTAAGCTGAACCTGAAGGAGAGAAACGGTGGGAAGAGAGCCATTCAAAAGCCTTCAAAGAATGCAAAGAGCTTTTCTCATAAGCATATTGGTCAGCTTCTTCAATCTGTTCCTTCACCTTCACCTTTGGATACACTTCCAAAAACAACAAACGAAAACTCAAAACAACAAAAACCCATTTCAGAAATCAAGGGAAAACAACAACAAAAAAAAGCCCAAGAAACATGATTCGAAATTTTAAAACCAGAATCGGAAAAAAGGACAAAACTTTGCTCACTTTTTCACGGGAAGATGGATGCTTTCTGGGACGGGACAATTAAGCTAAACCAGACGTATTGGTTTCAGGGTTAGAATTCTTGAAAATGGAAACAAGCAAGAATCATGTGTTGAAGATCTCAACGGGTCAAATGAACCTTGGAATGCAAGTGTCAAGAAAGTGGGCTTTAAAGTAGATTCTGTTTTGTGCGTGTGTTCTATGCGATTTGAATTTAAAAACGTTGTGGGAAACACAATTCAAGTCAAACGCGTATACTTGTCAGCGTTTGAATGGCACGTTTTAAAAAAACAAAAATTGGGGGGCATTTACGTTTATACTATGAACAACGACGACCCACTATTTTTAATTTTATAACCTAAATTTAAAAATAATTTGACAGAATAACCCAAAATAAAAAATATTAACAAATTGACCCAAAATGCCAATTAAGTTGGTGTCTTCTAATAAAGACGTTAATCCAATTTGACGTGTTCAGCCTTAAAAGTTGAAAATGTCACTTTAGTCGGCGTGTTCAATCCTTTTAGTTTTTTTCAAAACAAAATTAAAATAAAAAAATATAATAAAAATGTATCTCAGCTTAACACAGAAATTGTCAATACCACGTTCATATTTTTCACATTTTACTTAAGCATTCTTTTTATTATCAAATTCGAAAAAGATAAATTCAATAATTAGAGTAATGTCTTGTTACGAGGATGCTGCTTCCGTTGTTGGTTTGAAGTGGAACCATATATTTTGTTTTCACATCATTAATTATTACGAGGAAGATGACAAGGTAATTATATAATTATATAAATTTTATTATGTTTCTCTACTAGAGATAGGAATTGGGCCTTTCTAGACCCGGACTTGTATTAAATCCGCACCGCTGGGGCGGGTCTGGACCTGTCTCAACCGAGTTTTGGAACGGAGCAGGGCGAGGCATGGCTGGGCGGGTCGGGTCCTGAGTTTGGTCAAACCCATCCTGATATACATATATTATTATTATTTCAAAAAAATTTATTATTCAACCAAAGAATAATATTATTTTATAAAAAATTTAAAAACCTGAGTTTGACTAAACTCGGGACCCACTCCCCTCAAAACCTGGTTGAAGTGGGTCCAGACCCACCCCGACGGGGCAGATTTAAATTTTTCAACATAAAATTTATATAATTATATAATTATCTCGTCATCTTCCTCGTAATAATTGATTAGGTGAAAACACAGCATATGGTTCTATTTCAAACCAACAACAGAAGCAGAATCCTCGTAACGATGCATTACTATAATTCTTGAAAATTTATCTTTTTCGAATTTGATAATAAAAAAAAACGATTAAAAGAATTTGAAAAATATGGACGTGATTTTGACAATGTTAGATATATTTTTTATTTTAAATTTGTTTAAAAAAAAAACTAAAAGGGTTGAACACTCCACTTGGTTGGCGTGTTCAACCTTAAAAGTTGAATACGCCAACCAAGGTGCCCTGTTCAACTTTTAAGGCTGAACATGTCAGTTGGGTTGACGTCTTTATTAGAAGACGTCAACCCAGTCGACACTTTTGTGTCAGTTTGTTAATATTTTTTATTTTAAATTATTTTCTCAAATTATTTTTAAATTTAAGTTATAATATTAAAAAACCCAACGTCGACCCACGCTACAAAATATATGACAAACTTCTTAAACTTTGAAAGGGGAGCTTTCAGCATTCTACGATATGTAGGGATGTTTATCGGGCCGGGTCAATCCGAACCCGGCCCAGAATCGGGCCAGTTAGCCCGGTTCAGAATCGAAACCGGACTAACCGATTCCAAACCACCCCGGAACAGGTAAAAACTCGGTTCGGGCCAGTTCCATGACTTCAAACCTGTAGCACCACCGGTTTCAGTGCTACCAGACCGGTTTCAAAATCAGAATCGGTAAGTTGCCAAAAAAAATTAAAAAACATGTCAGCAAGGCAACGGCTATAAAGCTGTTGCCAAACGTTCACATTTTATTTTTTATTTTTATTTTTTTAAAATAAAACTATAAATAGGTGTGTTGTGCTTTGTAAATCCTCACAATTCATTCTTACAAAGTTGTATACTTCAATCTCATATTTTTCTCTCCATTGTGCTATCTACATTTTACTTATATAATAATGGCATCTTCATCTAGCAGCGGCGCTGGTCGTATCCAGGGTCGCAGTCGGGGTCTCGTCCCGGGTCGTCTATCACTTAGTTCATTTTCTGTGATACCCGGGAATTATTGGTGCTAATCCCGGTGTGGTAATAATCCTTAATGGATTTTAACTGTGGCAATCGTGTATTAATTGTGGTTTTGGGACTCCCGGGGATTTTAAATCCTGTTTTTGGAGTCGTTGGATCCAAGGGATGAGATTGTATTCTCATCGTGGTGATAACCTTGGAATTTGGTCTTTGGTGGGATTTGGGTCTGGAGTACTTTGTACTGGGGCTGGTAATGATAATTGAGGTTAGAGAGATGATTTTTGAAAACATATGATATTTAATGAATCATGATGTATTTGTGAAGGGATTGGTATTTTTTTCGAGTTTTGGTACTATATATACCAAGTGAATTCGGTATTCCGTCATTTGGCACGGAACCCTTCTCTCTCTTCCCTCTCTCCAGGCTCAAACTCTTTCCCCCATTTCCCCTCTTTTGCTCTTGGAAGAAAATCGTTGGTAGCTTGGCTCGGGAGCCGGTTTTCTCGAAGATAATCAGGTATTAGTCTTCCTCTCGTCTTTGTCTTCGTTTTGGTAGTAGTATTGTCGATTTTGGTTGTGTATTAATGTTAGATTTGGATTTGTGGATTTTGGGTAAAATCCTAAAGTTTGTTGTTGGAGTTTTTATGGAGTTTTAAGGGTGTATTTGAGGTGTTGAAGGTGTAGGGAGTGTTGGTTTTGAGTTTGGGTGTGAAAAAACACCATGGAAGCTCAAATTTTTCGGAAAATCGCAGTTGGCGATCGATCGCCGAGGAGGGCGATCGATCGTGACGAACAGCTTGATTTTTGGTGACGATGAACAGTGCGGGCGATCGATCGCGTGGCCTCGGTGATCTATCGCGAGCGGGTTGGCGATAGATCGCGAGGATTGGCGATCGATCGCGAATGAGCATTGGTTTGGCCTCTGGATGGAGGCGATCGATCGCGATGTTATAGGCGATCGAGCGCCGCTTGCAAATTTTTATTTTTTTTGAAAATTTTGGAAAATGTTGGGATTTTGAAATCGAGGTTTAAATGGCCCGTTTTCGGGGCAATGTCTACATTCCAATGGGAATGCTATGCTTCTAAAATGAATTGGTTGGAGCCAAAGTTAATGATAAGGAATTCTCGGTTGGGTTTTTGGCTATCTTTTAACCTATAAAATGGAATATTTTTTAGTATTATGCATGCTTAGCCGGGGGGCTTTTATTTTTGGTAATCGTCATGGATGGACGATAGATTTGGATGTTGTGAACGTGCTTGGGCACGTGATTGCATGCCTATGTTTAATTGAGAGTTATTTGCATGTTAGCACTTAAACTCATCGGGTCGTGGGATTCAGGCAAGGTTGGACTAGAACCACGGATTATAAGGTACGTATGACGTACGAGCATAGCCCTTTATTATAATTGCAATTGTTGAGTGCTTGGCACACTTTATTGCATTGAATGTATATGGAAATGCATGGTTCATGGTATTTGCTGGAAATGTATATATATACATTGGGAATTATATGGTGCCGCTTTTGAGCGAACAATGATTGGATGTTGTCGCCTTTGAGCGAACATCGGTTATGACGCCACTGCTGTTGAGCATTCGTGAGAATGAAATGCCGCTATTGTAGAGTGAGCAATGAAATAGAAAGATGGAACCATAAGTGAGATACATGGAATATTTGTAATCATTGTTTAATGATTTGGTATTATTGATTATGATATCGAGATATGGCAATCGGGTTTGTTAATCAATGTAATGATTAACTGGCATTTGGGAATTTGATGGTTTCAGTTATTTTGAGAACAGGGACGGCACAGGAAATCCCTGATGAGGATGATACCATCCAGGGAACATCTTTTATATTTCGTAGCATTTACATTTTTGTAAATTATGAATTGTATCATTATGATTATTGGATTTGGGATATTGGTATGCTCACCCCGTGTGGGGGATGTCTTTGTTGGGGCAGGTGATTAGGTACATCGATGGCTTTAGAGATGAGCTCGAGCTATGGATTAGAGGTGCTTTCAGTGATCGAAATACCAGTGACGGTATTGAGCACCATATTATACATTTGATACACACATACATATTCGATGCTCGTCTGTGAGCAATATTATGTGTATACGGCATGTATAAAAAGGCAAGTGCCTTTCTCTCTTCATTTATGAGTTGCACGCAATTATTTATTGAATTGCTAAATGAACTGAGAACATGTTAGTGTATTATAATGGTGCATGATATGTATGTGGACTTGGTTGGGGAAAAACTAGACATCGTATGGAATAATGTAAAGAATTTTATTATTGGCATGAATTAGTATGGTGATAAGTGGGTTCTACCCTATATGTTTGATTAAATGCACTAATTGCTTGGATTAATACACTAATAACGGGTTAAGGGCACGGGGGTCCTTACATTCGTGGTATCAGAGCAGGGGTTTGCTCTTTTGGGGCTGTTGAGGGCCTAGAACCATATTGATGGAAATAAGTAGCACATAAATATGCATGATGGTAGTTAGTGCTGTGTGACACAACTATTTTGCTTATGTGCATTTATGATATGTGATCATAGTGGAACAATTATATGTCATTGGAATCATAATATAATCTGTTGATTATGATTGTGAGTTGTAGCACAGGGACAACCAAAGGGAACACTTTGAAATGCATTGGGATACAGGAAGTACTTTGTACTCATGGTTTATGCATTTACTTATTATAATCATATCGTGGTGAATATGGATTATTATGTGCTCATGGGTTGCGATTGTTCCTGTAGGGACACTATGACATGAAAGGCTAAGGCCAGGGTTTAAAGACACGAAACGGTAACCTGCATTTTATATACAACATGGATTATGCATTGTGGTTGCATATATATATTGGAGTGATGATTTTAATGCTTTGCCGCCAAATGTTGAAGCGAGGGTGTTGCCGCATGTCGCATTTGAGCGAGGTGCATTAAAATACACTCATTGTGGTTGTATATATGGGAGTGATGATTTTAATGCTTTGCCGCCAAATGTTGAAGCGATGGTGTTGCCGCATGTCACATTTGAGCGAGGTGCATTAAAATACACTCATGGTGATGTATATTGGGATATGGAATATGCATTGTGTTGCAGGTATAGATGGAATGCTTTGTGAATGTTCCATGAGTCGTTGTTATGGATGAGTGATGATTTTAAATGCTTTGCCGATGTCACTTGACGCGATGATAGAATACTTGTAGCTGTCATATCGTAGCGAGGAAAGAATATTTGCCGCCAAATGTTGAAGCGAGGGTTTTGCCGCATGTCGCATTTGAGCGAGGTTATTCTATGCCGCTACTATGTCGATGCGAGGGGTATTAGTGCCGCGGTCATGACAAGCGAGGTGCATTAAAATACACTACCGTAACAAGACTAGGGATCCGCTATTCTATTGGCGATGGTCCATTGCCGTCGGGTATTCATAGTGATGGTTCATTCCGCTATTCTATTGGCGATGGTTCATGCCGCTGGGTATTCATAGCGATGGTTCATTCCGCTATTCTATTGGCGATGGTTCATGCCGCCGGGTATCTCATAGCGATGGTTCATTCCGCTATTCTATTGGCGATGGTTCATGCCGCCGGGTATTCATAGCGATGGTTCATTCCGGTATTCTATTGGCAATGGTTCATGCCGCCGGGTATTCATAGCGATGGTTTATTCCGCTATTCTATGGCGATGGTTCATGTCGCCAGATAGTATATAGCGATGGTGCATTCCACTACATCTATGGCGATGGTTCATACCGCCGTATATTTATAGCGATGTTTTATGCCGCTGACTCTATGGCGAGGGATCATGCCGCTGATTCTATAGCGATGGGTTATACTGTATGTACGTAGCACTGGATTATGCCGCCTACGAGCGATGGGTGCTGATTGCGTGCCACTGTTGGACGACGAAAACATGTATGCCGCTATCTTGTAGCGATGAGGTATGTCATATTACTGTTTTATTAGCATTATTGTGGATGATATGTGTTGACTACAATATACCGCCATGTGTTTGACAATGAGGCTATGGATGTCGTGTTTCGATATGTACCGTCACGAGTTGACGAAGTTATTTTGAATGTCATATGTTGACAGGTACCGTCACGAGATGACGATGACGTAGTGGATGTCTATGTAGACGCATAGCGTCGTTTCGATGAATAATACATTTATGTATATGTATTTAGTCGTATGGTTTGAGTGCCAATGGTGAACACGTGGTAATGTCTGGGTCATTAGTTGACGATACCTTTATGCCGAGCAGGTCTGCTCGATGGATTATTGGATGCATTGCACCGGTGAGTGTACCGCATCATGCAATAGAGGTAAATAATTGTCGAGTAGTGGTACCTTCGGGTATACTCATTGGAATGGCTATGGCCATGTGACTAGTAATAGGAGTAGTTATTGGGGAAACTACTGCTTATACCAATGTGGCATGTGGTGGACATGATCACACCACCCCTGAGGGTGTGGAATCAATCCTACGGGATTAAGATTGCTTTATGGTTGAGCAAGGACACCGAGATGTCCTTTGTACATTGGTATTAGAGAAATATTGGATGATGACCCACTACTCTAATGGATGTTACGGTATGGTGTACCGGGTGGGACGAACGATACGTTAGTGGGCTTGGTATAAGCCTATGGAGGCAGCGTTTTGCTAGCCAGGTATTGTAGCAGTGTTATAGTGTGCTGTTATGGCAGTGAATCGTATGATGATACGATGAGGACTTATGATAGACTCTTGTAGTCTCTATGTGGCATGATGATTAGGGAATACCCCACGGGAACGTTTTTACGTTTATCGTTTTGAGGGGCTTGTACTTGGACAGCTCAATTTTGTTGGTAGTACCAACACGAGTGTCAACAGGTCGTTGTTAGCTCTAGTTGAGCATCCTTGCATACGGAATGCAACGGGAGTCACAATTGGATTTGTGGGTTATAGCTAGTGGGGTACACTACTGTATTGATTTCATCTCTTGGGGAGATTTGGATTGTACTGTCATGGAGACAGCTGGTATTGATTGAGGGTTGATTGTGAATCAACCGGTGGAAAGCCCTACTAGTGTTGGACTAGGTGATGGCTTCGTACTTCTAGTGAGACGTTCGAGGAGACGTCTCTGGGGTAATGCTCGAGTTTGTGAAGTACTATGGCATTAGTACAGGCATCGTTAGTTTGAGTATACATGGCGTATACGGGTTTCGATGCGCTAATAGTGGTTTGATGCACTATTCTGAACCAGTTGCGTATTTTGGTTCTGGGATATGTTTTGGGCATAAATATATCCAGGTTTTCCGAACGATGGTTCGAGGTTGGAGGGTCATGAGTCCTTGACGTTTTTCCTTGTGAGGAAGGTAGTATCTTACCTACCGATTGGGAATCTTTGGGAGATTCAATGAGTCGGTTTGTGAGGTGTTAATGTTGGAATCACGCCATTGACCGTTTGTCTGTCAATCATTATTATCTGCGAGGTAAGAATAGCTGGGGATTGACAGTAGATTTTGGGACTTTGGTATGATTGGAGATACCCAAGCCTATTGCGTTGAGTATGCATGTTGTGTAGGTACGTGGCATGTATGTGTGTACAAATGCCCGTGTTTCGGTACTTGTTGAGTATCGGATTAGTACGCTTGGTTTGGTGAATCTCTTAGATTGTGGCATCTTGAGATTGGTAATCTCGATGGCACGATGTATTCTGAGGAATAATCGTGAGGTCCGGTTGACTTCCCTGAGGAGGGATTGTTGGGTTTTGGGACCATGGTAATTCTTGCTGGTCAATTCGATAGCCTCCCTGTTTTTAGGATTTTTGAATCCCAGGATGAACGATGGATGGCCAGGATTCGGATTTTTTTAGTGTCGTGATTGACACGTGTGGCGGGAATGCAATCGATTATTCTTGCATGTCCTTTCGAGAACCTGAGACCTTGTGGAGTCTCGATAGTGTGTTCAGACCAAGATGTGATTTCTTGGAACACGCGGTTGTAGACATCTTTGGAGATGTGTTTCGTGTTGATCGGAGCCGTGTTGTGGCCCAATCTGTGTTGCAATGTGGTGCAACTACTCCTTTGATGGAGATGGACTTGGAAAGCGGAAGCCGGATGTCGTATGAGTACATTGTAGTGTACTGGTGGTTTCCTTGGTAACGATGTATGGTTAACATCGTAGGCTAAATCACAAAGATATCATTGAAGCGATATATAATTTGAATCACGAATGATTCGTTTGATTTGCAGTTAGGTTTGGGCTAACTGCTTTTGAGACGGTTAGCATTGGGAGTATGCTGACGTTCTGTTACTATTGTGATGGTTTGGGGAGTTTACTTCATTCCGATTTTGGTGCGAGGTCAGTGTACACGCGGTTGGAATGTCGTTCGTGATATGTTCATGATTCGGCGATATAGATCCGTTTGGATTGTGTTAGGATCGGTCCGGAGTGTTTAGAGGGGGGTGACTGAACACTCCTTTAAAATTAATCCTAATTGATTTCTCTCGGGTTAGTGAGTAAAATCTATTTCTTAATCAACTTATGAGCAGAACAGACCACTGAATATAAGAGTACGGAACGGTCTGTTCTTGACTAGTAGGAACGGCTTGATGGTTTAATGATTGTAACTCAGTACAAAATGAGAATAGACAGGATATGTTTCTGGAAGTTCAAAGGTGGTGTAATCCTTCTACGTCTCCCCTTCTTCCAATTAAGGAATGATACACTAGAAGACTTTAAGTAATACAACCACTTGTACAACCCCGATTCAGCTGGATTTATCCCACTACCAGACTGAAACTCATAGTCTCTTGATCTGTTCATACACAAACTGTCTGACAGTTACAATAGAATCTCACTCTTCTACTTTAGTAAAATACAGAAGACAGACTTTATTGTCTATGCACACAATGATCCTATGATGATCAATTACAATATGATGTGCTTATGAAAGCTTTTAGCAGTTCGGCTCAAGAATATCTGGACTTGTAAGCTTGTGTTGTTTTTGTTTT